>CAIGRL010279446.1:0-12017 GCA_903798325.1 Fraxinus xanthoxyloides
GAGGCCTCCATGTGTCCATTATGGACACCTTTATGGGAAATGCTATGTACATATGGCATTTTCCAAGAAGGGTATACTCAGAGTGACGTGTAAAGGTGGATTATACAACAGTTCAGTTATCAGTCCACATCTTTCACTACCGAGTGATTGCTTATAGCTGAAGGCTGAAGCTAACTGTATTTACATCAAAACTAACATGTCCGACTTTGTTTACCAACACAACTGCAGTTAACCACTAATTCCATCTAACTTCAAATATATATTTCGTTTAGATTTATTTGTTTTGAAGGTAATGGAGGACAAGGGAAGGGAATGGAAAGAAGTGGAGAATTCCCAAGTTATATGCCGGACAAATATAGGGGAGAGGAAGTGAGATTCTTCAATAAGTGTACAATGCGTTACTTTGTGTAGTTTGTTAGCTTTCAACCAGTCCCGTCATGACTAACTCTTCACTTCCCCTCCGTTACCCTTAAAAAGGAATGGGTACTATTAAAGCGGCCAAAAATGAACTGGGAAACACGAGTGACTGGTATGGACGACTTGGCTTAAATTAGTTGTTTTATTATTTATTGTTTTATAAGTGCTAAAAAATCTGATCAAAATCTAAATTAAAATTAATCATTAATTTCAATCATATATTTTATGGGACTCACAACTTTTCAACCACACATTTGATCAACTTTTATCAAAATTTGCTAAAAATCAAATTTTAATCTCTACCAAACAGGGCTTAACGTCTTTGGATAGGTGGTTGCTTAGTCGTTTTCTTTAAAAACAATGTCTGTTTCCTTGTGGTTTAGGGTTTTTCCTTTTTAATTTATTGAATAAACTTATTAAACTTTGGGAAAGGGCATTCTTTAATAGTTGTACCATGTGTTAGTTTGTGTAATATGTTAGCTTCCCACCATTCCCCAAAATATGATTCTTCCCTTTCCCTTAAAAAGGAATGAAGAATTTTCAAGTTCTATTATGGGGAAAGCAGGGAAATGGTTTAACATTTATATTATATGATATTTCATGTAATATATTATTTTCCCTAATGAATGCTTCGCTTACGTTGCTAAACAAACCTTAAATGCATAGCATATCAAATCTTCCGCCATTTAAAGTGCATTTGTCCTCAAGTGCAGCAACACGGGAATCCACTATAGATACATGGTTTAAGTTCTCAAAAGGTTTCATCTATATTAATCATAATTTTAGCACATATAAGAAGGAATGACTTTTTGGAGAACTAAGTTAGCTGGCGGCAGACAAAATTTGAACCATTGCTCTGGACATCATGACCAAAGTTTGCCTGCACCAGTGTTTTTTTCCCCATCTTCTATTGGAGACCTTTAGGATCCTAACTAAGGTTCTCCTTGTCACCTTCATGATAAAGCTTCTCTTTTTCCCTGTCAATTATTCTAACTGTAGAACTGTCCTTTTTAACTGCAATTTGATCTCTATGCAGTTTAGGAGCTTAACATCAAATGTTGTTCTCTATTATACAGAATGATGAAGTCATTTAGAGTAATTAATCTTTACATTTTTTCCATTTACATACCCAACATGTTGACCAAACTTGACTTTCCTAACGTCCTGTAATTCCAATATAAAATATCATGTGCTATGTGGCATTGAGAAACAAGGGGAGAGGTTGGAAGTTTTTTTTTTTCGGTTTAACAGAGTAATTTAGTTTTCCTTTGTGTTACACCAAAGACAGATGAATTTCTGTTGTTTTAATTTTTATTCTTTTGGGTCTAGGTTAATTTATTTTGCTCTTCCATGCATATTTTTCATCTAGTGTTCATTGTGAATTTTTCATTTCCTTTTTCAATTCAGTTGAATATGATAGAACAAGATGAGTACCACTGCTTTATTGGGAACCTGTCGTGGTCAACTTCAGACCAGGATTTAAAAGAAGCATTTGAAAAGTATGGCCATCTAGTGGAGGCGAAGGTAATCGGCAAAGACAACTGACTTATTCTTGTTGGTTTTTGTGAATTGAGGCTATTATTCGACATCATTATGGTACTAGTTTATTTATCCGTATATTTGATACTTTGATTGGCCACTTCAAGTTTATTATAAATAAGGCTTAGCTTCTTCTTGTTGTGATGGTTGTGTTTGACACTTTTTTCGGTGATTAGTCTCAGGCTCTCAGCTATAGAAGATCTTTGCTGGTTTGTACATTTGGAGGTATAGTTGGATCTAAACTTAATTGAGCAGGTTTTATTGTCGATTTGAAGATCTTGGTCTCGTTACATATTTGAATATTTCGGAAATGAAAACTTGTTCATAATTGCAAAGTTAAAACATTATGTTAATGGTATATTTGAGCCCCATTTCTTAGGAAATTAAATTTTTTAATAGTGCTTTTTTGGAGAATGTAGTTAAAAAGTATATAAAAGTCTGGATTTATGTGTAAATTATTTTATTAGAAAAATGTTTTGTGAAAATGAGTTTGGAGAAAAATGAGTTTTTAGAAAATGGAGCTCAAAAAGGGGCAAATTAAGTTACTAATAAATTTACTAATTTATTTACCAGTTGACCAGGACTCAAAAGTTACTTCAGTTTCTAGGATATTGAACCTTCCTTCTCTTGTTGCTGGATGTGGCAGTTTAGGTGTATCTGTTTTCCTTGCTCATGGCAGAGATAAGTATACTGATCAAGTTTGCACAAGTGATTGGAAGTGCACAGAGAGTAGGAGTGATGATTTGCTGTTTCCCCAGACCTGGATTATGATGAAGTCTGTCATTCTTGCTTCCTATTACGGTCATATTGCTTTATTGAGTTTATAAACCTTACTTATCTGCTTTGTCAGGTTGTAATGGATAGATTTTCTGGCCGCTCTCGTGGTTTTGGATTTGTTTCCTTTGATGACAAGAAATCTATGGAAGGAGCTATTGAAGCAATGAATTGAATGAATTTTGATGGACGGTCAATTACAGTGGATAGAGCTCAGTCAAACCAGGGATCTGGTGGAGATCGGGATGGGAATTGGGACTGGGACTGTGATAGGGAGAGAACTCGTGACCACAGGAGTGGGCGTCGATCTGGTGGAGACTGCTTCAAATGTGGTAAGCCGGGGCATTTTGCTCGGGAATGTCCCTCTGGAGAAGGGCAATGAGGAGGTGGTAGATATGGTGGTAGGGATGACAAATATGGAGGTGGTGGCCGGTATGGTTCTGATCGTAATGGTGCGCGATCAATCAGGTCCATATGAGCAACCTACATCAGGTGGCTTTTGTTCTTGATGGGATTTTTGCCATAATCTAGCTAGGTGATCTCCAAGTTTTGACTAAATTACATGACAATTCCTCTTCTTTTACTTCACTTGCGTAACCGTACTTCCATTTTGTTTCAGCTTCATTAATGAGAAAATGCCAAAAGAGTGTTGGGAGTTGGATGGAGTCTACAAAATCAACTTCCATCTTTTTTCTATATCACTTTTGTTCTGAAACAATTGATTTGACATGTGCAACTTAGGTTCGACTTTTTATTCTTGAAGTGCACACTGGATGCTTTTACTTTTGTAATGTTGCTTGCTATCTTTATTGGATTAACAAATTAATTTTTGCATGTTGATTACTCTGATGGTTTGTCAAGGGGTTGTTTGGGTAAAGAAATTAGGTATAGCTTGCAAATTTCGCAATGAAGTTGACTACTCATGCGCAGTGGAAGTTAACACGACTACTTACAAATTCTTATTCACAATAAATTTTGAGTAGACTATTTGAATTTATTTTTGTTGTTCGTGCCAAATTATTGCGAAGCCTATCAAAATATTTCATAAAAAATCACAACCTTTGTAACCATTTAGGTCTTGTTATTTTTTGTTTGTTTTTTCTCACATTTTTCATTTTATTTTGTTTACACATCGTTATTCACAATAAGTTTAGAGAAGATTATTTGAATTTATTTTTGTCAAAATATTTCATGAAAAATCGCAAACTTTGTAACCAATTTCAGTATTGTTATTTTTTGTTTGTTTTTTCTCACATTATTTATTTTATTTTGATTATACATCCGTTTTAACATTCATTGTTAGTTATTCTCATCCGATAGACATTTTTCTTAATGACTCTACACTCTTTACCTTTGAATTGTAAACCTCAAAACACATATTCCTTGTAGAGTGATAGTATTGGACACATTTCAAATATTGATACGACGTGGATGTGTGTTTAACACGTCGTGTAATGGTCTTTTATATATTTTTTTAAACTTTTTTAGCATGTCACAATTATTTGTCAACACACGTGGTCTTTTCAATACTTAGTATGTAACAAGTTTTTTAGGGTTGATACAAGATTACTCTAAATATAATGTAATATTATGTTGATACATTTTCTCTTTTTAAAATATTTCTATAAACGTACTTCCCTTCTTTATGGAAAAACTCAAGAAGCGGAGAATTTGAACAAACCAAATAAATTTACTGAATTAATCTATTTGTACAACTTTCTTTACGAACACACCACATGGTGGCCTCCTACGGGCGCCCGCCTGTAGGGGGGCCGCCATGTGGTGTGTTTGTAAAGAAAGTTGTTAAATATTTTGTGCAAGTAGCATGATTGAAATTTACTATATGCTCAATTTGAAATAGTCCAGGTTCGTTAGGTTTGAATTTCTTTTGTCATTATTGGTCAAATCATTTTGTATTTTCTCAACCGGCCATCAGTTGTTATTATTGAACTTTGTGACTATGTTACATTCAAAGGTTCCAATTTGATTCTAAGATGAGACGCCTGGCCAGCTCAAATGTTTGGACTTCAGAATTTACTAACTATAGAGGGAGGAGTCTTTCAAAGGAAACCATTTTGGACCAATTAAAACATAATTTAAGTCCAATTTTGACTTGTCTAGTCATTACATATTTTCTTATTACGATTGATATGTCGAATTGAATAAATATGTTTCGAATAATAATATTTTTTATTTAATCATGTATAATATTACTGCTTAGTCTAGTGTATCAAACGTATTTTTATATCTGACAATATTAAAGTCTAGCGTAAAAACAATAAGGGTCCGTTTGATTCAAAGATGAAATTTGGGTGGAAATAAAACGTATCACAAGGGATTGAATTGTCTAAAACTTGTTTTACTGGAAATTGTCGATTAATTGTGTTTGATTAGTATAATTTTCCATCTGAAAAAATGTTGAAATTTTCTATCTTTTGGTTTTCATTTAGTTTTGTTTTTTACAAAAATTGTCAATTAAAGGGATAAAATTTCTTACAATTGGGAATATAATTTGTTTTGATTGCCAAAAAATAATTGGAAATTTTTTGCTGTTCGTTTGACTTTATTTTATATGAAAACTGTCAATTTAAGAGATAATTTTTTTTTTTACAATGGGGTATTTTGTTTCTATTGCCAAAAACAAAAAAAAAAGAAGGGGATCGAAAATCAGCAAAGGTAAAAACCCAATTTCATGGGAAAAAAAAGTAACATCGAACATGAAAAAATTGAGAAATAAGATTTCAATTCCATTTTCCATGAAAAAAAGGGCCTGAGTTTATATAGGACATTAAAGTAGGTTATTTCTGCACAGCAAAGCAAAATGCCATGGGAAATTCAATTACGTGCCTATTAATGTTAAAATTCAATATAAACTGGTAACGAGTCAAATTTGTAAACATTTTTAAAAAAGCACAAAAATCGAAAACTTCTGTAATAATTGTTGCATAAAAATGGAAATTTTCATTTGTATGTCAAAACATGTATTCTATTTTGATTTACAAGTCTTTGGCCTACCTAACCTCACCTAACCTGACTCTAAAATACTGAAAAATAATTTAGAAATTTGTTAGTTAATTCAATAAGGCATAATGTGAGTGGTCCTAGTTTCGTAACTAGCCAAACAAGACTTTGAATTCTTAGCCCTCAAAGCTTTGACCAATTCCCTGCACATCTGTCTTGTACTCACCGAGCAATCACTCTGCATTACCAGTAGTACTTTAGTCAACCCATTGACTTTCATCACCTTCTCCTGAGCCGTTCGATCACAAGCCAAGCAACATACGCTCCAGATCACCGTAATACTGTGCTCCGTCGCTACGCTGGAGCATTTCATCAGCCTCTTTACAATCTCCACCACACATTTCTCGTCTTCACTAATCGCCTCCCTCCCTTCCGTAGACGTGGCAACCATTTCCACTAATCCTAAAGATTTCTCAATGACTGCACGGTTCGTACTTGAAAAGTCAAAAATGGAGAGGATTTCCCCAACTATTTTTACTATTCCGAACCGGATTAACTCCTTCCGAACCAGCCTGGATGTTGAAATAGCTAATAAAGCAGATAAACCGGCTTGGATTGCAAGCCGGTCGTTTTCTACCGCGATTAATGTGCACAGTTCGTACAGTATCCCTTCCTTTTCTGCAATCTTACGTTCAGACTCTGAATTAAACGCGATTGATTCCAATATCCTCGCCGATTTAATCTTCGATTTCAGGCTACCTTCCCTTAGCACCAACAGAAACGACGATAAACAATCCACATCGCTCTTCAAAATCAAGCTATTAAATTTCTCTTTCGCTCTATTTTCCAATAAAATCAAATCCAGAATTTCAACAGTCAGTTCACAAACCTCAATTTTTTTACAATTTCCGAAAAGCTCAAAAAAAGTAGAAACTGCATCGTCAGAAAATGCTATAAACTTCAAGTTATCCTCCGAAACCTTCATAAAATCAATAATTCTCGCTAGAGAATCGCAGTTTAATGCGCCACTGATGATTTCCCTGACTTGTTGTTTGGAGATCGACGTCGGCAGCGGTAGTGGCGGCGCGTGGGCTGCGTCGGGGTGCAAGAGCCAGAGGTGGATGAGGCGGCGAAGGGTGAGATTTGGGGTGGTGTGGGTGGAGAGGAGGGTTTGCATGGTGGCGGGACAGGTAGTGTGTCCTAGAGATAGCCACTTTTCGATGGAGCTGCGATCGTAAGTAACGCCGGTGCATAGACTCACCGGAGATCTCATCACGTCCATTGAAATCGGGCATCGGAACAAAGTCGGCACGGTAACGCACAGATTTTCTCCTCTCTTTTCTCTCATCATTTTCTTTGCCAAGTCTATTTTCTTTCTCCTCTGTTGTTCATCTGAGGGGAATCGGGGGTTTTAAAAGGGGAGCGAAAGGTGGAATGAGGAAGTGACGTCGTTTCGTTTCTTACTAATTGGGAAAATTGCATTATAGGTCCCAACTTATTATTCGCGTAACAAGTTGATCTTAACTTTTTGAAAATAAGCAAGTCCATTCTCTTTTTTCATTATAATTGAACAATAAATCTGTAATTAGAAAAATTGTTCAAATATTCACTTATTGCCTTTTTTTTTTTAAGCTAAAAATGCATTTTTGAATAGTAGATAAATGAAAAATGTATGATTAAAAAATAAGAAAAAAATTTTGAGTTAGCGTGAAATATTATTTTATTGAAAATTGTATAGTTGAAAAGAAGAAAGAAAAATAGTGTTTGTTTGATCCCATTTACAAGAGGAAAAACATTGTTTTTTTGCTCAAATTGGTGGGCATTGTTGAATTTTCTCTCTTCCATCCCATTAACAAACCGTTACCCGATTCTCCAAACAATAATGCTAAATATACGTTATTTTTCTTACATCGAATTAGACATCTCCTTTGTTTTCTTTTTTAGAAAATTGTGGACGGAAAAAATATATATTTTTTAAAATGACCCTTAATGTGTTGTCACGTGGCACAATATAAATAATTATGTAAAAGATGATGTACATGTAACATGATTATTCTCCAAATTGCCCCAACCATAAAGATCTCCAGCTGATACACATCGAGGGTTGTGGGAAAAGCATATAGGAGTATGATGATAAGCATCTGCATAACTTTCTTTACCAAATTTATTTCTCGTACTCATTTTCAACCCCACATTCACATAATAAAATATTTTACATGTAAATCCAAAAATGTTCATACTTTTTAACCACACATTCTCATAAAATATTATTCAAAACTATAATTTTAAAATTTTAAGGCGACTAAACAGTGGTTTAGGGCCGAATCGAAAAGCGTGAACTTTGATTCTCGAAGCCTATTAGTATTTCCTTTTTATATAATATTTAATTAGATTTTACCATATTCAAAATATCAAAATATGCTAGAAATATGAATGTAATTTGGATCAAACAAGCACTTAATCACCACATGACGTCATTAAAACATGTCCAACTTCAAAATTTTAGGCACCAATTCAAGTTAAGAAGAAGAACCCAACTCCATAATGGACATTAATTCCCTAGATGGGACTAAATTGTCACCAAATAAATCACCAAAGGAATTAGTTGGGGGGAAGAAATTTGAACGTTTTAATTACCCAAGTTTAGATTAGTTATAATAAGTTATTATTAATGTTGCAAAATTGGATTGGATCGACCGATTCATCTGAAAAATCAAGAATCGATTTGAAATCCAGTCCAATCACAACATACTAATCGAAAAAGAAAAAACTGGTAAATAACCCATTGAATTGATCATTTTAACTGAGAAATGGAAAATCAGTCCCGATTTCATTAAGTTAGGACGTGTTTGAGACACATTATTTTGAAAGTATATACTCTGAATAGTAAATTGACGAAAAATTTGTAGTTGAAAAAAAAAATTATTGATGTGATGGAAAATATTATTTTATTGAAGAATGTGTAATTGAAAATAAATAGAAGAATGAGAACGAAAATTTTAATGTATACCAAACAGGAGCTTAATAAAAATTTTCTTACAAATTGAAAATATTTCAACTGTAGTGAAGGAGAATTGCATTGGCAGGCCCCATTTTGATATCCTTTTGAGTGCTGCTACTGCTTTTAAAAGAGAAGGCTCCTACACAATCTTATCCATCCTTCTATGTGGGATAAAGCTGTAGCCTGTTGCAATTTTACATGTTTAATTTAATTGTTCACTTCATAGTTCATTCTCTCCATTAAACAAATCATGGCCATCAAAGCATATAAAATTTCAATTTGAACAAAGTGAACATATTAATTGTTAGTTTTTTGAAGTTTTAAAATAAATTATAGATAATTGACAAACATTGATTTATACTTACATTAAATTAATAATACTAAAATTAAATTAAAATGATTGTTATAATATTTTGTTGATTGTGGGAGTATTTATTTATTTAATTCTGACATCTGATTCAACTCTTTAACCCTTGACTCTTTTCATTTTTTGGGAAGATGTCCTAATCGATTTTTAAAACATCAATTGTAATAACTTTATTTCCAATTCTGAGCCACTAGTTTTGGCATTGAGTTCCACAATTACATGATTATGCAATTACTATTAAAAAAAGAACTGAGGTCTAATTGATTTTTTGTTGACAGTTGGGGGCCAAGTTGTTATTATATATCATAATTACACCCTTTTGGCGTCCAACTGGCCAACCCCACGAGAAGGAAAAATAAATAAATAAAATTGAAAGACAAAGTTTGATTTTAGCACCCTTTCGGTATATATTAAGATTAAGATTTTAATTTAAATTAAAGTCAATATATAATTTTGATCATATATTTTATAGATTTCACAATTTTTCAACTACATATTTCATCAATTTTTATCAAAATTTACTAAATTTATTAAAAATATGATTTTAATATTCACGATAATCAGTAGATTAATTATGCAAGAAATGGGTTTGGAAGTTAGACTTCGGATGCAGGTGGGACCCATGTGTTGAATGATTGGAGGTATTGGAAGATATGAGCATCAAATTCTTGCACGGATTCTGGCTGGTGAAGTCAAACTTGAGTTGCACGAAGGATCGTTTGGTAGGATCTCTCCGGAAAGGTATTTTAAATCAATTTTTTTTATTAAATTTATTTAATTAGGCAAAGTATTTTTAAAAAAATTGGTAAAATATGTTTAAAAGTAATTTCTTCGTGCCCAAAATATTTTTTAGTTTTTCAAAAATCCGATCGAACATGATCTAAAATGACAATGCGTTAGGTGTATGATTCAAAATTTAAATTCTACTACTCGTCCGTTCAACATTTTGAAAGCCCGTAGATATGTCATTAAAATTCACATTAACTTTAGGAATGTTTTCACGCGATTCATTTAACGATCTGTACGAAATTGATTTGTTAAGAAGTAAATTTGTGAAAAGTGATTTTTTAAAAAAATATATAATTAAATAGTAGAAAAAAAAAGTTATGAAAAAAAATGATATTTTTAGAGGACGTGCATTAAAAATGAGGGTGAAAAAAAATAGTTGCTATGATAGGAACGCGATTAAAGCATATGGACTTGTAAATCTATATGAATTTGTCTTTGTACATATTTAAGTATGTAACGATCGACAAAAGATGAAATTATTTAATGTGTAAAATCTATCAATCCAGCCAAATGTGCACTAAAAAAATAGCATTTTCTATAACTAGATTGGTGGAGAACTGATATTGGAGATGATGACAAATAAACCTAAAATAAATACACGATACAATTTAGTCCATGTTCATACTATCATGCTTCATTTTTGACTTATTCTCTAGCAAATGTGTGTAAAATGTACCGATAATTTGAATTTAGAGACTTGTCACTTTGTACCATAGAGTAACTACACACTAGGTAGCATTTCTACTATATTTAAAGTTGATCAAATAAGAGCCTGTTTGGTACGGCTTACAATCCAATTAAAATTGAAAATATGGTCGTTATTGAGTCCCACCCGTCTAATAAAAGTCAACCATAACGGCTAGTTTTTCAATTTTAATTCGATTTTAATCTCTACCAAACACCCTCTTAATAAAATTAAAGAACAAATAAATAATTATTAGTCATACGAGTAATTTGATCTTTGTCGTTTTGTGTTAGTCATTATTTAATATTTAGTCAATCATCTAGGACCTGTTTGGTACGGCTTAAAATCCAATTAAAATTGAAAATATGGTCGTTATTGAGTCCCACCCGTCTAATAAAAGTCAACAATAACGGCTATATTTTCAATTTTAATCCGATTTTAATTTTTACCAAACACCCTCTAAGTGAATCTTCTAGGTCCAAAGCTACACCTAATGCAAAATTTAATACAATTAAAATCATTTATATGCTCGTGAACTTTTTTCTAAACGACCATTCTTTATACATTCACACCAAAAACCTAATCCAAAAAAGTGGCCACTAGTCAAAAAGTTGCCACATGTTCTCTCATTTATAATAAAAACTATTCTCAACCATTAATGTAGACCATTGATGGCTTGTGTTCTTGCGTGACAAAGACGGGCTATTGACAAAATTTAATAGTTTTCAACACAAACACTACATATTTTGTGGCGTGTGATTTTGTCTTCGTATAATATACTAAGGAAAATTGACCGTTGATTCACATTTTACTTTTGAATATTTTCAATTATTATAATTGCACAATCAATCTCCACTCTTCAATTATAAAAAAAACTATTCAATTTTTTATTAAAATTGTCGATGACCTTCAAGGAAAAAGGCCGTCCTTCAAATTTCTAGACATCTACTTAAGTCGGAAAAACCTATCCACAAGTAGTTGGACATGTAAAGGTCACGTAACAACTCAATAGAGATTAAAAATGATAATTTTGCTCCCATTAAAAGGATTAAGGGCCAAAATAATGTGTAGTCAAATTTGGATAGCTTTTGTGTTGGACTCTAATTATGCTGCTATATGACTTACATACTCTTTTTTCCGATGTTAAGAACCAATTTGCTATGATGTATGCTTGCTTGTGGAATATATACAAAAGTGGATAGAATTGCATTGGCTTGTTGCAAATGTGTCAAAACTTGTGACTTGTGACAGTGGGAAAAGGAAAATGAAATTAAGGGTCCGTTTGATTGGACAAATTTTTTCTAGAACTAGAAAAATAAATTCTTTTTTTTTTTTTTTGACAATGAAAACAAATTTCATAACTAGTTGTAAAAAAAAATTTCACTTTAATAGACAATTTTCATGTAAAACAAAGTCAAACGAACACTAAACTTTGATGAAAAATAGTTTTCGACAACCCTTTTTTTTTTTTTTTTTCTTTTTGG
>CAIGRL010279465.1:0-10666 GCA_903798325.1 Fraxinus xanthoxyloides
TGAAATTATAAAGAGTTAAATTTAATCGAAAAAGATTAATTTCAAGTACTGGTGGTGTTGGGTTTTTTGATACTCAATGAATTCCTGGCTATAATGTAAACGTTTGATTAAATAATTACCAACAATCATGTCCAAAGGTTCAACCCGAAAACAACATGGGCCATTGAAAGTAGCTTAAAGAAGTGATGTTGCTCAAAACCCATATATATTACCTATTGGATGGTTTTGAATCTTGACCCATTTAACCCTTTTATTGATCCAAATAAAGTCTAACCTAACCCTATATATATGGTGTCTTTGCCCTAGCCATAAGTGTGTGCTTTGTGTATGAAATTGAGAGAAAACGTGGCTTCCCTCTTTTATTAATCCAATTAAAGTCTAACCTAACCCTATATATATGCTGGAAATTCGTCTTAATATTGGAGAGAAAAACCGGTGGCTTCTTTGTGTATTTGGCCTCCTCTTTGTATCTCTTTCCATTGTATTTCTTTTGCTTTATGGCCTACAAATCATCACCATTATCTTGTCCTTTATGGGTGAGATTGAAAAGCAACCAGGTGACTATGGGTTGATGTTGTTTGGATTGGTAGAAAAAGGTAACATGAAACTGAGCTCGAAAAATACCGTTTTAACGACATTTGGAGCAAGCTTCCACGACAATTGGTATCATATCTTCAAAGTGGCTCAAAAAACTAACTAAAAATCGATCAAAAAGGCAGCAGAATTGAAGCTGAAAAACAGATCGAAAAATTGCTAGAAAACTAAAAATCGATGTTGTTTTCGTGATTTCTGTCCAATCTAGAAGGAGTTTGGTGAAATGGAGACCACTGACGTGATGTTCAGGTAGAGGCGGACCATAGTAACTAAAGCCACACGCAGAGGCTGTGGTGGCAAGCGAGAGCGCATGCGGCATTTTTCCGAATGAGGTCTCTTCAAGTAGTTAGCTGCTAAAATTTTCTTTGACATTGTGGTGTTGTTAGTTTACTGTTTTAGGTTATACAGGAAAGTCTGGATGATTGTGTTCTTCACGAGTTCGGGATTTGATCATGGTTGATTGTTATCTGTGATTGTTGGAGACTTTAGGACGAATAATGGTGTCATAAAGTGATAAATTCGCATCTCTCGATATTTACAGACTTAGATTGGTCGCACTGGTATATTGTCTTATCCCAATTTAAATTTCAGCATTAGCGCGTTATCGTTTGGGGTGACATTAGGATTGACGTTACCGTGTGAGGTAACATTGCTTGTGCTAGAAATTTACAAAGTATTTTCTCTATTTGAAGTGTTTGATTTAACTGCAAGTTGATAATTGCTTCTGTGTTTAATTGTACTAGAATTTGAATTTTTTTGTTGATATACCTTGGTGTTGCATTGACTATTCAGTTTGAACACCTAGACTTGACTTGTTTGAACATTCTTTTGATCTGAGATCTTGAGTCTCAAAAAACTTTGGGAATCTAGAACTGTGTATATTGTTTCCTTAAGATTACTTTGTGTGACTTATTTGTGCATTTTGGTCATTGTGTTTTACAAAATATCTTCACATTTCGAATTAGAATTTTCAATGGGAAATGAGATTCTTCAATTTGACAACAAACGATGAAGGGGATTTTGGTTCAAAAAGAAGCTTCAAAGGCTATAGACGGCAAATTTCCTGTAAATTTAACATAAACACAAAAACAAAAATATGACTTCAATTATTTTACACATATCTGACATCATTTTGAGAAAAGTGGAAAACTTGATTCTACTAAAGAACTTTGATAAAAGTTGGAGGACTTATATTTGCTTAAATCTAACCCTAATAAGTTGCACTTGTTTGAAATGTTTTTGAGCTCTAAAATGGATCATTCAAAAGATCTTGATGACAATCTGGATGTTTTTAACGAGTTGATTCAAGATATTGTTAATTGTGATGTGAATGTGTCTGAAACTTATAAGGTCATCATTTTGCTTAATTCTATGTCTGATTCATATGGAGAGGTTAACAATGTAATTAAGTATGGTAGAGACACTTTAATACTCGAAATTGTCATAAATTCCCTTAGGAGGAAAGAGATAGAGATTAAAGCTGAAAATGAGAATAAGAGAAGTGGTGAGTTGCATATGATGAAGAGTATATTAGGTAGAACTTAAGATAACAGTGATTCGAGTAGTGACTCGAGTGATGAGGGTGGTAAGAAGAAGGACAAAGGATGGGAGAAGTCTAGTGGAAGATAGTATTACAGTTGTGGTAATACTGAACACTTTATTAGGGATTGTCCCAAGAAGAAAAAAGATAAGCAATATGGTAAGATGAGAGACATGACAAATGTGGCTATAAGGTCGAGTGATGACTGTAGCTTTGTTTTTTAAGTGTAATCTAGTTACTGCATGTGCATCAGTGTGTAATCATTTCTACATGTGTGTGATTGCTCAATTTCGTTACATGATTTGTATGTTGTATTTTATGTGTTTGATATGTGCATTGACAAAAATTGGAGTGATCTTATTTTTTGGTGTAATTGTTTGCATGCATAATAGGTTGGGATGCATTAGTAGTGTGTTGTATGGCTTTTGGTAAGGTGGAGAATAGATGTCTATAAGTACATTGGTGGTTTGTACCGGGAATGTGGAGTGTGACACTTAGATCACGAGTGAAGAGGCGATCAAGTGTTGGAATCCTTTATCTGAAAAGAGATCCTGATAAGGTGGAGTGTGAGATCACTTCGGTGGAAACTCATTATCCACTTAGGTTATGAGAAATGATGTAGTAATAGAGGATTATCCTAAAGACTCAGGATTTATAGAGGTCTACCGGTTAGACATGAGTTGAGTGATCAGTCTAATGAGCATAATGGGCGATGAGAGGAGACATGTGTTTTCGAGGTGTGAGTAACATTGAATGGGATATGATAAGTGTGGTGAGATCTTTTCATGGAGTCATTGAAGAATTTGTTGTATATGTGCTGACCATGTGCTTGATTAACTTAGTATTAATTTATTGTTCCGTGTGAACGTATTTTTTTAAAAAGATCCGTGTAATCCTATATGATATCTTCATCGCATGTTTATTTGCTCTTAATTGATTGCTGTTATTATCTGTTTTTACTTGAGTGTTCTTGATCTTAGCCCTACATGGAGCATGTATGGTATGTGTTTCGAATCCGAAACACGAGGTAAGGTATGTGATTCTAATTTTTATTGGTTACCTTTATTATGCAAGTATAAATTGTGTGTTTTAGTTACTTGCAAATTGATTGGGTATCAAGGTGAAGATTTGTTAGGTTTTTTGATACCCTATCAAGGTGAACATTTGTTGAGTTTTTTGATATCCAATTAATCAAAGGCCATGATGTAAATATTGGATTAAATTATAACCAACAACCAAATCCAAAGGCTCTATCTGAAAAATTATGTGGGCAGTTGGAAGTAGTTTAAATATTTAATGTTGCTCACGGCCCATAAATATTACCTATGGAATGGCTTTGAATCTTGGCCCATTTATCCCTTTTATTGGTCCAGCTAAACCCTAACATAACCTATCTATATGGTGTCTTTGCTCTAGCCGTAAGTGTGTGATTTGTGTGTGATTTGTGTATGTAATTCTCTTGCCTTTGTGGTTTACAAATTATTACCATTATCTTGTCATTTGTAGGTGAGATTGAGGAGCAACCAAGTTAAATATATTGGTTGTGGGTTGATACCGTTTGGATTGGCTGGTTGGCAGAAAAAGTTAACGGAAACTGAGCTCGAAGAACACCGTTTTAACGACCCTTAGAGCAAGCTTCTGCGATAGATGATTCTAATATATATACTATTAAAATAAGAAAGATTTTATAATGACATGTATAAATTAATTTAGAATATTAAATTATTTTGTAACCAAGGTGATCTAGGGCAAATGGAAAAATATATTAGAATAAAGAATAAATTTAAAAGCACACAAATTCTTAAAATGAGTGAATTTTAGAAAATCGATAATTTATTGATTCACGATAGAATATGGAATAATTAATCTCAGTCGACAAATCGTTAATTCTGCACAAAATATTTGCAGTCCATTTAGGCTAGTAAAATTTGAAGTTTTGGCCTTGGATCTAGACAAACTCAATCATTTTTATAAAGTTGAATTCAATATATAAATTTTTTTTAGGAGACCTAATTATGTACCATTGAAATGGTTGAACCTCAAATCAAAATATAAAAGTTCTAATAGGTTCCCAATTTCATTTGGAATATTTCCTGTCAATCCAAACAAGTAGAACTTAAAATATCAAATGTTAAATTAACACAAAATACACCTAATTAAAGAGAAGAAGTACCAGCTAATTTGGTGTCCATGATTATTTGTTAAAAAATTTATTTTGTGGGCGATTTACTTCTAATAATTATTATGAAAATGCTGTGCATGCTGAAAAGCATTTGTCCAAAAAAGTGTAAAATGCCTAGGTGGTAACCCAAAGTTTATTTAGATTTCCGATCAGCATAAACAATTTTTATATGCAACCGTTTAAAATTTAGAGTTTTGGTATAAACCATATATAACAAGTTGAAATAGATTTAATCTATAAAATAAGTTTAGGAGATCTAGTTACGTACCATTGAAGGAGTTGTCACTGAGGTCCAACGTAGTAAGCTTTGAAAAATTTGAAATAAATGCAGGAATTTCTCCACTTAATTGGTTGCAACAAAGATAGAGACCTTTTAGATCACGGAGCCCATTGGTTATTGGTGATGGAAGACTTCCAGAGATACCGTTGTTATTAAAATCAAGTATTTGTAACATGGAGAGATTGAAGATGGAATTTGGTATTTGACCCTGAAGATTGTTATTAGAAATCCTCAATTCCTTCAAATTTGATAAAGTGCCGATTGAATGCGGAATTTGACCTGTATTGCGGAGTACTCTGGAGTTTGTCAGTGCACTCAAATTAATGAATGCAAGAAGTACTAATGAGTAGTAAATAGATAGATACCTGTTAAGATATTTGAATCCAAAAATAAATATTGAAATTCTGATGTGCTTCCAATGTGATACAGAACGCTTTCTTGAATACATTTTAAGATATTAAAAATTGAAGTCCAGAAGCCAAATATTTAAAATTTCTAAAAGTT
Source organism: Fraxinus xanthoxyloides (assembly GCA_903798325.1). Lineage (NCBI taxonomy): Eukaryota > Viridiplantae > Streptophyta > Magnoliopsida > Lamiales > Oleaceae > Fraxinus > Fraxinus xanthoxyloides. The sequence continues at coordinate 5,101 of CAIGRL010279465.1, forward strand.
ATTATCAAATAATAATACTGGAATTAGATAATTAAATTTAAAATATAAAGGCTTTAAATTCCAATATTGTTGGCTCTAAATTTTATTATTAAAATAAGAATGATTATAAAATGACAAATGAATGATGTATCACATAATTTGGAATATTAAACTATTAAATAAACAAGCTAATGCAGTGCAAAAGGAACACATAACGAACCTAAAAACACGTCTATTTATACAATGCTTGTGAATTTAAGAAATCAATAATTCGTTGATTTGCGATCGAATAGTTGGTTTAGATGGAAATTTTAGAAGAAAAACTCTTACCACTTTTTACTTTTCTAATAAAAGTATTTCGGTGTACAAAGCTCATCTTTGCAGCTAACAAAGAAACACATAATTATTAATCGTAAATGAAATTGCATCCAATGTCCTCAATCTAACAAATTGAAATTGAACTAAATCCAATTAATAATGAATTATAAAATACTAACTAATTATTATAATGAGGCTATAGCCGCTAGCGGTATCCATCTTCATCCCATGCTAATTGGGTACTTGCGATTTTATGTTATTACGATGTATTTAATTATGTGAAAAATGCTATAAATGTAAGAATTGAAACAGATAAGATATATCAAACAAGTTGAGGAGATCTTGTTACATACCATTGAAACCGTTGTACCTTAAATTCAAAAATACAAGTGCTGATAGGTTTCGAATTTCAGTTGGAATACTTCCTGTCAACCATTTAAGCATGTAGGTTTCAACATATCAAATTTAAATTCATATGAAATAGATCTAATTAAAGAAAAGAAGTACCAACTAATTTGAAGTTGATATTAAGTACTTGTGAAGTCAATGTTATCAAACCTAATTCTTGAACTGCTGATAAGATTCCAATTTCATTTGGAAGTGAATAATTATGTACTTTTTAATTCCTATGTTAATAGTTTGAAGATCATTGCAAAGCAATAGATTTGGAAGTATCTCTCCACAAAACATCTTTCGGTTGCATGGATCTTTAGGGCACTTTCATAAAAATTAGTTATCCCCACGGATATTATAGTAGAGAGAAGATTTTGAAGATGGTTGAAAGTGAGTCTCCAAAAAACTCCTCAAAGTCACATAAAACAAACACATAGTAATCCCTCTTAATAATTACTAAGTTGAAATTTACCTTCAAATGAAAGAGTGAACAAAACCAGCAATTGAATTGGATGGATCCAAACATGCCCTTTGAATACATCTTAGGAGTCAAATATTTTAAATTTCAAAAAGTTATTATCAAATAATAATACCGAAATTGTAAAAAGTTCAATTCAATTGAAAAAATAAATAAATCAAGTATTGGTGGTTCTAATATAATTATTAAAATAAGAAAGATTTTATGATGACAAATGCATATGTTAATTTAGAATACTAAATTATTTAGTAAACAAGTTGATGCAGAGCAAAAGGAAAAATATATTAGAATAAAGAATAAACTTAAAACCACACTAATTCTTACAGTGCGTGCGAATTTAGAAAATCAATAAATTATTGATTCACAATAGAATACAGAATAATTAATCATAGTTAACAAATAGTTGATTCCGCACAAAGCATTTGCGGTCAAAAATTGTTAAAGAACAACACTCGCAACTTTTTCAATATTTTACAATAAAGCTGCTCAAGATAGGACACAAAATAGAATGGTTTCATTTTTCTTTTTAAACTGTCCAATCATTAGGGGACACGTGTCTCCCCTATTTTTAACCACGTCCTCAACCCTGTTTTTGTAGCATCTCTCAATGTTTTAATAAAAAATGCTCCACACTACAAAGCTCATCTTTGCAGCTGACAAAGATACACCTAATCACTAACCTTAACTGAAATTGCATCTAGGTCCTCAAACTATCAAATAGACAAACCTAATCCAATCGATAATGAAAATATTCTAAAATACTGACTAAATATTATGATTAGGGTAGCCTCTAGTGGTATCCATCTTCAACCCAAACTGATTGGGTACGTAGGATATGATGTTATATAATGTATTTCTAATAATTAGTTGAAAAACATCTCTCAGAAGTGTGTAAAATGCATAGGTGGCAACCTAAAGTTCATTTCAATTTTCCATCAGCAATAAAAATCTTTCTTATAAATGACAATTTTTAATTTAAAATTTTGTTATAAACCTTAGTAAAAGTTTGAAGTTTAGCCTTGGCATCTAGACACACTTAATCCATTTTAGAACATTGAGATTTCGTGGGGTAAGTACATACTTAATTTTTAGTGTATATAGGTAAAACGACATATTCAATAGGCAACAATATACAGGTCGACATATTCAATAGGCAACAATAGATGGGTCACTATGAATGTAAGAAATATCTATGATGTGAATGATTAACAATATTGTTCAGTTTCACAATTTTTTTGGAAAACATTATGTTTTGGGTGATTTTTGTATATGAAAACTACTTTAAACATACCTATCAAATTATTTCCTTCTAGAGAGAGTTTTTGAAGCTTTGACAATTCCCCGATTTCCATTGGAATGCTTCCAGAAAAATTATTGTACATCAGAGAAAGTAGTTGAAGCTTCCTGCATGTTCCCAAGCTTGGAGGAATGCAACCACTTATTTGATTATAAGAAATACTTAGCCTCTCCATATTTGGAAGATTATTGCAGATATCTGTAGGAAGACTTCCTGAGAGACTATTGTGTCTTAAACTAATTACCGTCAAAAAAGAGAGGTTGAAAATCCTATTAGGAACTTCTCCATAGAGTCTGTTATTGGAGAGATTTAGCTTCCGTAGATTTTCAAGAAATCCAAGACTTCTTGGTATAGGACCGTTTAGCTTATTCTCTTGCATGTCTATTTCTCGAAGCTGACTTAAATTGCCAATTTCGTCAGGTATAAATCCATGAAAAGTATTGTTGCTAATAATCAAGGATCTCAAANTCAAAAAAGAGAGTGCACCGATTTCTTTGGCAATAGTACCTCCTATACCCATATCTGCTAGATTCAAGTCCCAAACTCTTTGATTTCTACCGCCACAAGTAATGCCAACCCAATTACAGAACGAGGTTCCTTGTGACCAATTTTTAGCCAAAATATCATTTGGTTCAAAAGTTATCTGAGATTTGAAGGCTAGAAGAGCATACTCATCTGTGGAGCTTTTTAGAGATGCAATAATGTTGATATGCAAGCAAAGCATTGCCAGCAATGTAAAGATCACATTGTGTCCCATGGATGATTTGAAGTGTTTCAAGAAAACTGGGAGGGGGCTTGTAATGAGGAGATGATATAAGAGTGTGTGTGTGTGCACGAAATAAAAGCTACTGCAAGATAAGTGGACAAGATAATTTATGGTCAAGAGTTGGATGGGCTTCTACCTCGAGTGGTGCTCACCCCATTATGGACTCCACTTTCCAAAAACAAAAAAAGAAAAAAGAAAGAAAAAACTTTGATTGACTTAAAAATAAAAGAAAAAAACTTTGATTGACTTACAGGCCTGGAGAAATTATTCAATTGGAGGCAGAGATTTTTCTTTATCTTTTATTGTGGAAACTAAGCAAGTTTTTCGACAAATGAAAGTTACATTGTTCTAATGATTCAAAAGATAGTGTTGGCCCTAAAAATGTTGAGGCCCTAGTCAATAAATTATTAAGAGGATCCCTAAATATAATTTTATACAAGCGCAATAATCTCTTTGGCATCGTCCATAGTCCATTCAAACACAATTTCTCTTGATGAGGAACATTACCCATAATTAATTCTTGTGCATTTAAGAAATAAAATACAAAGAGCTTCTGAAAATCGGTGAGATGTAATGATGGTGACTACCGTTTATTTTCCAAGATTTCCAACATATAAAAAGTAGAAAACAAAATTCAAAAGTAGCAATCAAGTCTGAAGAGTATAAATTCACCCCGAACAATTTACCCAAAGAAAAAAATGTCATTACTGAGTAGAGGATAGCCTTATTATTTGCACTACTACATCTTAAAAAAAATAAAAAAAAATAATAAATAAATAAATAAAATTCTCAAATTTCCTGTACTGTCTTTCCGAAATTAAAAAAAAAAAAATGTCATTAATGGATTTTTCAAATTTTCTGAGGCCCAAGGCCATTGCCAAGGTAGCCTTGGGCCAAGACCGGGTTTGTCAAAAGAAATAATTAACTTTTAGAGATTTTATTGTCCACCAATACCCCATATTTTTAGTAGAGATTGGAGATTTTCTTAAGAAAATAAAAGTAACTTGAAGTGTGCAAAACTTTAAACTTAAATCCTAAACAATTTGATCTTATGCAATATAGCTTGAATTTCCATCTATTGAAGGAAGGTTTTCTTTTCCTCTTTTTTTTTTTAAGTTCCTTTTTTTTTTTTCCTTTTTTTTTTTTTTTTTTACCCACAGCCAAAAGAAAGAGTTTTATGGTTACTAAAAACAATTAATTTCAATTCTTCTTGAGTAGAATTATGGCCTCTTAAGAATAGAAATGGGCATGAATGGAGTTTCTAGGAATGTGCTGACTAAAGTTGTCTTGGTTCATGAAAAATGAAACAAAGCATATAAGATCTAGAGCCGGATGTTTTTAGTTACGAGTCTAGTATTAGACTCGTTAGTTTTCTCTAATTTGTATTCCATTTAGTACGGTTTCAGTCGAACTTTTTGTTTTTCTTTTTCCTTCTAGTGTAAATAAAGTTTCCTTGTGGATGGTCGTTCAATTCGAAAAATACATCAATATAGAGAAAAAATTAAAAGAGAAAATATTAATACAACAAAAATGCAATAAATCAAATGTTAATAAATGTTTATCAAATCAGTAAGTAAAATTATCAACGACAAACACTGATTATTGGGTTTATTTAATATATTTCTTGTAACTAAAGCAAAATTTTTAACTAAATTTTTTCACAAATGTAAATGCAAATGTATACAATACATTAGCCCCAAAAAAAAAAAAAAACACTGCTATAAGTGGTTAGTGAGTATTGTCTGACTTTTGCAAATCTTAGGTAAATGGAGGAATTTAAAGAAAAAACTCGCCGAAGGGTAAAGCTTTTTGTACACCAAATTGCATCCCCCTCACAATGTGTCCACTGTAAGGGGGCTATCAAATTTGGTGTACATTAAGTTTGATCTCTCGCCAAATCTGAAGCCGTGGGCATCTTATTTACTTTGCTTGGATATTCTGTCATTTATGACTCTACTTATAAGGTTGATTGCATTTTAGTGATTGAACTCAGTTGAAAATCTCAATTAGGTCACTATTCTTTAATTTGTTTCCATCAAATCATTGAACTTCAATTTACTTTGAGGGTTAATCAAAATGTTATCTCCTGCTACTAAAATTAACATGTGATTCACACTTGGACATTAGAACATAATGGATTGTTAATTTTGGAACATCAGGTTATCTCAAGAGAGTGCTGCTCATCGCACCATTATGGACTCCAATTTCTCCATAAATAAAACAAACTTTGCTTGACTATAAGACCAGAAAAATTACACCATCATGAACTTTGCTTGACTACAAGACCAGAAAAATTACACCATTATGGACTCCAGTTTTTCCATAAATAAAACAA
>CAIGRL010279503.1:0-13881 GCA_903798325.1 Fraxinus xanthoxyloides
GTAAATTAAGCCCCCATTTGATTCCCATTAAAAATTTCATTCTCATTCTTCCACTCATTTTCAACCACACATTCTTCAATAAAATAATATTTTACATCACATCAATAACTTTTTCCTTATTTTTCAACCACACATTCTCCATCAATTTACTATTTCAAAATACATTCTTCTAAAATAATATCCATCAAACACACTCTTAGCTGTAGTTGATTGCATCATCTACGAACTTTTTCCTTGTCTCAACATGTAATACAATGTTTACGTGGTGTTGGTGGGGCCCACAAACAAAGCATTCCCTTCGCGTGTTGCATACTTTAACATGACTAAAATATCACATGAGGACAGTACCCGGACTTGTTACATATCAGTTCGAAAAGAATTTATAGACAATTTAATTCGTAAATAGATAAAAATATGCTTTATATAAGTGAATAATATTCGTGAATTCAATAGAATTTATGATTAAAAAAAATTAAGTTTAACAATTCATAAAATATTAACAAATTGTGTCTAATAGTGTTACATTACGCTCATGTTTATAATTTGATTTATCTACATATTTTGAAAGAGTTATAAGCACTATTCACTTATTTATCACATATTTATATTTATTGGTTAGAATTAAATGTGTATTGCATGTCATTTTGAAATGTTTTATAAGTATTGTTAAAGTACCCCTAGTACATGTTCCTCGACGCTGAATACATTCCCGAAAAGTGGGGGATTTTTTATACTAATTTGTCGTAGGATTTGATTAGTCCCAAATGAATTAAAAAAATAAATTTTATGATAGAAATTTGAGAAAAAAAATAGTACTCTCAAAACTCAACTTTTATGAATTTTTTGTGATGATGAAATATTACAAATGAGCAACTTTTTTATATTACATTTAGTACATAAGAATTAATTGCGAATACATAAATTTAAACACTCATTAAAATATACATGAATAGAAATAAATTTATCTATAATAACTTTAAATTCATATGGACAAGAATCGTCAAATCAAATATTCGTTGAATCTAAATTAATATGAACGTCAATTAATTGAAAATTAATAACACCAAATTTATACATGACAAGGATTTCGTAATATTTGTTATATATTGAAAAATAAAAAGTAATGTATTATTGAAACAATTGAATTACTGTAAGATTATAATACATTATAAATTTATATTTTAAATTATTAATTAAGCACTTTAAATTCGAATGATCCATGTCATGACCATTGTAATAGTCAAGCCTCTATTTGGTAACAAATTTTTTTTTTCAAAAAGCTTTATTTTTCTCTTACTTATTTTTAACCGCATATTTTCACAATAAAACATTATTCACGTAAACCAAAAAGTTTTCTTACTTTTAATCATATATTTTTCAAAAAAATTACTATTCAAAAACTCATTCTTACTAAAAAAAATAGCCGTCAAATGAGGCCAACCAATGATACATTGCTTTATTCCTATGTTTAGTGGGAATTAAAATCAAATTGTTAACAAATTTGGATAAAAAGTTTGTGAATGTTATTGAAAAATTGTCGATTGTATAAATATATGATTCAAATTAATTGTTGACTCCGACTTAGATAAAAATCAAGATTTTAATCACCATCAAATATGGGTAATATTTCAAGTGTCATGTTATTATATTTTATTTGTATTTTTCTATTGAACTATAAATATTTAAATAAAATTCTATCTCGAAACACAATTATAAAATTACACGATATACACATGCTACTCGTTAGTGCAATAATTGTGTCATATACCTCAAACCATCGTTACAGAATCACATATAATGTTAATAGTTTTCTATCAAACTATAGTTTCAAAATCTGTTGTAATGCTCGTGGTATGTAGTATATATTAGTTAGATGAAAGTCGTGTGCCTAAGTGATAGATTTTTAATTTGAATTTAAATATGAATTAGTGCAATATGTAAGTTTTTATATTATTAACATTTAGGTAATTTCATTCTCAAAATTAATTTTTAACTAAACAACTTATATTAACATCAATTTTAATATTAACTGCGAAAGTAAAGAGAACAATATAAAAAGAGCATGTTTGGCAAGTAAGATAAACTTCCATTTGAAAAAAATCACTCATTCTTACATTGGACTAATCTATAAATTTAGACAAAAACCCTCTTGTACAATCCACATGTTCAAATTATTTATTTTCTATATGGATAATTGTGTAATTACACCCATGACTTAAGGCCCGTTTGATCGGACTTTTAAAAAATCAAAACTTGTTTTACTAAAATTACGGAAATTAAGAATTTGTTTTTGAACATATTTTGACAATTTTTGAAAGTATTTTGTTAGAAGAATTTTTTAGAGAAAGTTGACCTAATATAAATTTCTCGAAAAACTCTCGTACCAAAAGAAAAAATAAAAATAAAAGCAAAAGCGGCCCTCATTCTTTCTTCACATTCAGGGCGTGAATAAAAAAGCTCACTTTGGCTTTTGGGGTCTCCTTAGAAAAGGCCAAACACGTCATTACCCAGTACTTCATAGCTAACAGTGACCCCCCTCCGTTTTCCTTCCATTTTCTTGATCAACTTCTATTCAGAAAGCAAAAGTGTAAGAAAAAGGGTCGTCATTTCTAGAGAGCAAGAAAAACCATGTCTCTGGGATACGCAGAGAAGCTTTCTTATATAGAAGACGTGGGCAAAGTTGGAATGATAGAGTTTTTTGATCCCCCTCATGTTTTGCAAGAAAAAGTGAGATTTTCCGTTTCATTTTCTGCCCATTTTCCTTTTTACAGTTTTATGATAATGCTTTACTGGGTTTTTTTTGATATGTGTTATTGCTACATAGTTTTCTGCTTTAATGGTGATTTTCTTCTTCTCTGCAACAGTGAAACATAGTTATTTGGGCATTTTTGCTTGATGATTAGGCCATTCTGCACTTGGATACCCTGTTTGGGGATTTTAAAATGTTCTGTATAGTTCATTGATGAGATCTGATTTGTGGGTATTTGCATTTGGCTGTGGAAATTATTGGATTTTGCATTCTGTGCCTCTTTTTTTTGGGCTCGAATTCATATTTTGGGCCTGGTTTGATGTCTTAGAGCATTACTGGTGCATGAAAAATCAAAAGCGCTTGAATCTCATTTATCAATAATTGATCAGATACCTGTTTATTGGAAGTCGACTTTGATTGGAATAATAATTCATGGTTATGAAAGGATTTGGCTGATCATGAGAGGAACTGATAATGTAAAATGAAAGCATTAATGAATGTGCTTTTCTCAGAGCAATTGTCAATTTGTGGATTGAGAAAGGGGCCTAGCATTTTATGATACTAGGAATTGGAAGTCTTGATTTATAATCATGTAATTTTTTCTGTTGAAATTGAATGCTCACTACTTGTCTATTCCAAATGTGTGTTTCAAACCCGATGCACCGTATTCTTATCATAGTTATGTGGAAATTACGCTGGAGGGTGAAGTGATGACCACAAAGGACATGACTGCTGACCTTGGAAGCTGTATAATTTTCTAGGATATTAAGCATAATGATCCTTCATAACGTTCTAGAGACTAGAGTGTTTTTCTCTACGAGCCAATTGGTCAACGGTTTTTCCTTTTTTCAGTTCTAAGAAATTTGTATTTGGTTATTTATGATGAAACAATTTAGTAAAAGAATGTTCTAAGGTACAGAGTATTGCTATAGCTACCAATCTAAAGTGGATCACGTTATATACCCTCTCTCTCAACATCTGATGTATCATGTTTGTCTTTTGACAAATACATCGTTTCATATCCGTTGAATTTGATTCATAAATAATTTTTGATCCCATTTTGTTGCTCACAGCATTGACTTTACTATTTCTTAAAATTGCAGATTGAACGCCTCAGCATGATTATCAAGAAGGTCTGGTCCAATATTTGTTTTATAGTCTTTGTTTTTAATTTACAGCCAATTGAACTCTACGTTCTCGTTCGTTTATGCAGAGTAAGCACTTAGTGGTATTTACAGGAGCAGGAATATCCACTTCTTGTGGCATACCCGACTTTCGCGGGCCCAAAGGCATTTGGACACTTCAGGTAAAGGCTGTTAAATTTTTCGAAGAGAGGGCTCTCTATACTTGTTGAGAGCCAATTTTTGACAGGCTTTAATCCGTATTGTGCATTCTAGAAAGTGCTGAGCATCTGGCTATGGTGGTTTTTACTACTACTAATATGAGAATGTTTGGCTAAGCTTAAAAAGTTTACTTGTAAGTAAATTCTCTCATAAATAAATAAGTGAGCTTTAAAATAAATAACTATTTTATGGATCAAAGTTGGAGGTATGTTACTTATTTTTCCAGCACGATAAGAGTACTTTCAAAATAAGTAACTTTTTTTTTCCTTAAATCTGCTAGGATGCGTGTGTAAGAGATTAGAAAATTATCAACCATTTCCTGCTGGAAAAAACTTGTTTCCTTGGATATATATTTTGAAGCTCATCTTTCCTGAATCATGAGCCCAACCATCCTACGTAGTCTCGAAGTTCTGGCTATTGGTTTTGTGAACTTCCATTATTTCAAGCTCTATATTTATGAAAAAGTTATATTGGAACAGTGAACTTGTACACAGTCATTCATGAGACCAATCACAAGAAGATTCTATCTTCAGAAGGAAAGTTACAGGGAGATACAGTGATGAACATAAATAATGAGAAGATGGGATACATATTTTGTTACTAAGAGCAGAATAGATTAACAGTATTTCATCTGAGTTTCTGTTGCTTTTTTGTGGGAGTGAATCTGTACATAGAAATGTTTTCAAGAAATTTCATGGCGCCATCTTTTATTGCTGTTTATTAATAGCAAGAGGTTTCAGAGCTAACTTTTCACTCATTTGCAGCGCCAAGGCAAAGCCTTGCCAGAAGCATCTCTACCTTTCCATCGTGCAATGCCAAGCATAACTCATATGGCATTGGTTGGATTAGAGAAGGCTGGAATCCTGAAGTTTCTTATAAGCCAGGTAGCAAATTACTGTTTAATGGGCTTACTTTGTGAAAGTATTAGTGAAGATTTCAAATTAATTGAATGAACTTAATTTCTTCTTCGCACACCACCTTTTCTCAAGGAGCCAATTTTAATGTGCTCGCATGAACGTCATTTTATTAATATCCTGTGGAGAAATTTAATAACAATTGGTTTGTGCCCTTAAATCATTTTGAGTTTTTTAGGTGCTTATCATTGAAAGTTAGTGATTTTTCATTAGTCTAGTGGACGTTTTTGACTATGGTCTGAAAATTCTAGAATATTGATGCCCTTCATCTACGTTCCGGAATATCAAGGGAAAAACTTTCTGAATTGCACGGAAACTCCTTCATGGAACTATGTCCATCCTGTGGGACTGAGTAAGGACTATGTTCTATGCCATTTCATAGTATTCAGCCTTTATATATATTCTATCCACACACACACACACACACACACACACACACACACACACTTATATATGCTATGTTCTCCTGTGAAGGTATTTGAGGGATTTTGAAGTTGAGACAATTGGACTGAAGGAGACTTCACGGAATTGTTCCAAGGCAGGGTGCACCTCAAAACTGAGGGACACAGTTCTTGATTGGGAGGTACTAATTTTTCATTGTAAAAGTTTCTAATTTTCGTTAGTCATAAAGCACAAACAAATAATTCTTGATTCCGCTGATTGACAGAGCTTGATGGTTCTTCCAGAAGAGGCAACTAGAAAAGTATTTCAATTGAGCTAAAAAATGTTGTCAAAAAAAGAACTTTAAAGCTCCAGTAAATTCTGCTTCAAAATTCTGATGCTTTCAAGTATCTAAGTCACACCTTGGATAGTATGGATGCACAAGATATTTCTAATCCTTAGCAAGTTAATATGATCTTCAAAATAATACAAGTAGAGGTGTTGAAAGGTCTGGCCCGGGGCAAAAACAGGTTATGGAACAGCCCATTCAGGGCAATGTACCCCTTCAGCATGCCCTGGCTTGGCCCATTTTATTTTGTTTGGGGTGTGCCTGCGACAAGCCTTTTACATGCTGGAAGGCTTGGTGCATTTTGACACCTCTATATATCAGTATGTTTATCATTCCTCAAAGCCACAATCGTTTATAATTACCCTAATTCAACAACCAGTAACATTTCTTCACTCTTCACCATCTCTAGATCACAAGTCCATGAATGGTGAATTTGGTAAACATAGCATGCAAGGAGTTCTATATACTCTTCAGTGAGAATTATAGTGCCTAAGGAGCACAAGTTCTGATAAAAAAGTAGACAACCAATTAGATGTTACGAGTACGAGGAAAAAAAATAAAAATTGCAAGTACTTGAGCTGGTGGTTTACCATTGGCTACTGTCCAATAGACCAATGTCTATCACCTTATTGTGTCATAGTTGATTCTCTCTTTTTCTCAGGATGCTTTGCCACCAAAGGAGATGGGTCCAGCAGAGAGGCACTGTAAAATGGCTGATGTTGTACTATGTTTAGGAACGAGGTAATCACTTAGATAAACTTGTCCTTTACGTCTCCTTCTATTTGGGCCTGCAGTCCCTTTCCCTTAAAGAGATTATCTTGCTAGATTATTTTTTCTCAAGCAAAGAATTCATACTAACATGTTTGACTGTACTTAAAAGTAAATCAAACTTACTTTAAGATACTTATTTTGCCAAACACGACTTTCAAAGTTTCTTTTTGCCACTAACAAAACTTACTTTTCTATATTACTTAACTCATTTCTAAAGAAATAACTTCTTTGTACAGCTAATCATTCTCTAATTCTCAACTGTTTTTGTGGCTATGATAGAAATTTGAGGTTACAATGTTATGTTTTAACCTTTTGACACGCTTCCTTCCTTGGTTACCAAATGTTGTCATAGCTGAAGGAGCTTAAAATGTACGGTAATGTCATTATTAGTTTCCAGCTTCTAGACTTCTAGGTACTTGACATTAGGCAGAGGTGGGGCTAGGAGTTCATGTAATGAGGGTCATAATCAATACATATGTCGACACAAGTGTCATGTAAATATACACTATGGCCTCTCAAAATTAATACTCCAATAATTAATAACCTCTGACATTTAATAAAAGTTCATGAAAACGACCGCTTTATATAGGCATAATTTATTATTTTTGATATTTAATAATTAAATATAAAAAAAATAGCAAAACATTCCTTAGAGAACTATCAATTTAGAGAAGCTTGTTTCTTCTAGGTTGTCTTGATCTCGAACTGTATACATCGAAGTACCTTACAAGCTACAACGTAGTTAGTATTTGAAAGTCTAAGAAAAGAAATACGTGAATGAAAGGTATCTAACTTATCTTTGTTAGGCAAAAGGGGGGTCATCCATATCTTCTTCGACTTCCTTGTCATGATGTTCTTGTGATGAAGCAATTATATGAGATCTTCACTGGTATTTCCTCATAATCAATTTGTTGCTCCTCCTTTGAATTTAAGATGGCATTAATAGACATGGGGTGGTAAATTGGAGGTTGATCAATTGCATTTATAAGTTCTTTTTGTATTTCTTGTTCCTCTTGACTTTCTTCAATTTCTTGATTTTCCTCTTCAAAGATTCCTTGCGTTTAATTTTTAATAATTGAAGGCTTTCTATCTACCTAGAAGTATGTAGTAGTATTAGCAAATATACATGAAATAATTTTTTATGTAGATTTTCTACAAATTAATAACCCCCGCTAATAAATTACCGTGCAATATATAGTATTAATTTAGAGAGGTCGCCCTGTATCATAAAAACGTAATGCCTTTTCGCTTTTCAAAATTATGATCATTATAGGAGTTGGGCTTTCACAATCACCCAATGCTGTTTCAAATTTTGTAATTTATAGCTAGTTCCCTATAACTTCAAAATTGACATAGATTAGAGCTTAAGTGGAATGTCTTAAATAAATATCAATTTCCGAAAGTTGACGAATTTTTCTGTTTCTGTAACTTGTAATGCCTATATTGTTTCCATTGATTGCTGCAATCATCTTGTAGTGGACCTCAAAATCGCTCTTCTTTTGTATTTCTTGGGAAATTTTGACGGACTTGAGTGTTTAAAATCTTCTCTATTTCATATTTAATTCAACATTATAAGTGCGTTAATTTGTGCAGTTTGCAGATTACGCCTGCATGTAATTTGCCTCTAAAGTGTCTACGTGGCAGGGGTGAGATTGTAATTGTGAATCTTCAGGTATTTTCTATTTCTTCTACAGTATATGGGTCACCTTTTAACATGTGCCACCAGGAAATAAATGAATAAATACGAGTTAAGGTATATATTCTAATTTTACAGGAAACCCCAAAGGACAAGAAAGCAAGTTTGGTGATCCATGGACCTGTAGACAAGGTATTGCTTTTAAGTGATATGCTGCTGCTAAGCTTTGTTTTGCTTACTGAATTTTAATCCAAGAAAATATTCTTCCCTATCTTTTTTGCATTAATAAACAAAACTTCATTTGATAAAAAAAAAAAAAAAAGCACATAAGTACATGAAAGAAAATATAGCAGCTAACTGCCCTTGGCCAACTTATCCTGAAATCTATGAAAGATTTTACTCAAAGTAAAATTGGATTTCTGCGTTCAAAGAATTAAGTGTTATTTGTTACAAAACAGTGTTCTAAAAGGCGGGAAAAGGCAAGTCCTAGGCGTGAAGTTGAAGGAAAAAGCCTCGCTTATAGGGAAGGCATGAAAAAGGCGGTCAACTCTGTTTTTGACCACCTAATCGGGGCCTAGGCACCAAAAGGAGCGCGCCTTTATACTTTTTGTCCAATTTTTAGTTTTGATTTTTCAAAGGTTAAATAAACTAATTAAATAAATCGAACAAGTATTAATAAAAATAATGTTCTTATTAAAATAATTATTAATGGTATTAGAAGAATTAAATTAATATTTAAAATTAGGAAAACATCTTATTACACCTGGGCTTCAACATCTGTGTTGGTAAGGCTTGAGGCTTGACCTTGCTAGGCTTTTAGAATGTTGGTAGAAAGTATTAGGTAGGTTTGGAATTATAATTAACAAGATTTTAGCCTACTTTTCTTTGAAACATATGTAATCATATCTATCAAACACACACAAGATAAACAGCGAAACAACCTGCACACGTTACTGAGAAAATTCTCTTATTGTGACAAAACCCATTCTGCACAGTTNGTTAAATAAACTAATTAAATAAATCGAACAAGTATTAATAAAAATAATGTTCTTATTAAAATAATTATTAATGGTATTAGAAGAATTAAATTAATATTTAAAATTAGGAAAACATCTTATTACACCTGGGCTTCAACATCTGTGTTGGTAAGGCTTGAGGCTTGACCTTGCTAGGCTTTTAGAATGTTGGTAGAAAGTATTAGGTAGGTTTGGAATTATAATTAACAAGATTTTAGCCTACTTTTCTTTGAAACATATGTAATCATATCTATCAAACACACACAAGATAAACAGCGAAACAACCTGCACACGTTACTGAGAAAATTCTCTTATTGTGACAAAACCCATTCTGCACAGTTTCTGTCCTAGCACTTCAATTTTTTAACCTTATGGATTCTTGGCTTTTATGTAAATTCTCGTGTTTTCTCTGCGTCTATATGGAATTGCTCATTAACATGACCTCAAACAGGTGATTGCAGGAGTCATGAACATGCTCAATTTACACGTCCCTCCTTTTGTTAGAATTGATCTTTTTCAGATTGTTTTAACTGAGAGTTTAAGTCTAGGTAACTTTTCTTGATTACTCCTTTTGGTCATTCTTTCTTCTTTCTTCATATTTTCTAATCAAATATCTTTGTTCTGCATTTGAGTTCTTAATGTTATACTTGGACATGTACTAATGATGCTTCCCTCTTTCTTCTTTTGCAGATAAAAAATATGTAAACTGGAATCTCAGGGTAGAGAGTGTGCATGGGAAGAAAGTTCCATTGCCTTTTGTTGAATCTGTCAAGGTGATCTCATGACTTGCTGTGCATATATGTTATTACCTTTTCTTAATTGGATACATGTGGATTGAATGAGAGAAACCAACAATTAACACCAAAATAAAGATGATTGCATAATGTAGCCAATCCGAATTGCATTTCACAAATAAATTTCCTTTCTTTCTTCACGATTGACTATATGCACAATACCAAATCTATTTGGTCTTCAATTCCAAAATCTACCCCCAAAATCCCCTTTTCATCTCCAGAAGAGATTCTCCATACTCACTTGTCACTTGTGTACCCGACGTCTCTCGGGTAGTACCCAGAGCACTCTAGGATTTGCACCTAATCTACGTAAATTCATTGTTAATGGTCACATGAGAGCAAATATGGATTCGTTGAAGAAAAATGAATTATAGTGATTTGTGGAATCCGATCTTTTTTGTTATTTACAGCGAGCACAACGTAACGATAACTGATTTCAAATGAATCATGATTATGTCTTTTAGTCTATTTACTGGTGTTTTAAATAGTTCGAGGGTTATTTGAGGCCACTTACTCAAGAGTTTAGTATTTTAGATTCATTATTTGGAACAAATATTATATTTTTTTTACTTGTTATCATGAATTTAATGTGTTAGCACGTCCTTGTTAATTTTTGGGGTTAAACTTTTTGTCGCATTCTGTATTTAGGCCTCCTTCTCTGAAAGTCTAAATATGAAGGCAGCAGTTCTAGACAAGCAGCCATTTGATCTGAAAAGGTACATCGCTCTTTTATTTAATTTTATTTAATGCAGAATGATCTTAGCCTGCTGAAATCACTCTCCAATCGAAGTGCAGAATATATCACTGTAAATTACAAATATTTTTTTAATTTGTGGACTTTCTAGTTGTTTTGAAATAGTGTCAAATTGTTGTAGTGTTAGAGGCTAAAATTTAAATAAAATACAGTAATTCTATTCAACAAATTAAGCTTTTAGAGATGGTTCAATATGGTGTTAACAAAAAAAGATGTTGGTTCGAGTCTCGTTGCCAACCCAGTTATGTATTCTTATTTATCAATATAAAAAAAAATTTGGCCTACAGTTGAGGAGGCTTTGTCGAATCTTCGTACAAGGTTCTATAGGACTTCTATGTCACGAAATTCAATTTTTTATCTGATCCATTTGTTCAATGCTAAGAAGCTTCGATAAACGTTAAGCTGATATAGAGCTGCATTTGAAGAACTTTTCACTGGTTATAAATCTGAATTCCAACTGTGCTAACTGTAAGAGCATCTTCAATAGGCTCTTTATTTGTCTAATTTTCTCTATTTTAGAGAGTCGAACCTCTAAGGTGTCCAATATGCTCTTTATCTTCAAAAATCAAAATAAATAGTGGATTTGACTCGAGCCGAATCCACTCTCTATACGATGCTTCATTTATTATTGCCCAATTTTCTAATCATTTCTTTAATTTTTAGGAAATAAAGAAGAGGGAAGTAATAAAATAACAAAGAGGGAAAATGATGAACAATAACTGCTCATGGGAAAAAAACAAACGAATGAATATAGAGTGGCGTTGAAGTTGTCTAAAAGTTTGACTTTTTATTTTTAAAAATTCCTTGAGTTGCTCTTTATATATGATAGAACATGCACTTTAAAATAAAGAGCACTATTGGAGAGGCTATAAGAGATTACTGATTCAAGTAGTCTAAAATGCCTTGTGGAAATATTAGAAAGCAGGTATACAGCAACTTATTTATGTTTTTTATGCTACATTTATATTTCTAATCAGGAGGACGGTGAGGTCCGTGAAGCCTTTTGATATTCTGTTGAAACTGAACTTCAGCGCCGGTTGTAAGTGTTCATACATGGAACTCAAGATTCCAGTTGATTTCGGGGTGAGAATTCACCTTTGTTCAGCTAAATAGTAGTAGTTTTTGCAATGTGAATATCGCGGTTTGATTTTGTTGCAGCATTTGTTATTTTCAACCGATATCGTGATAGCATATGTGTGCAGGTTTCAAAAGAATGTTTTAAGGAAGATAAGGGCACTGTATTTCAGAAACTAAGAGAGAAAGCCATCGAGGATCCACGTTGTGGGCAGACAGCAATTATCGAGAGGAAAGCTGTCTTAGTACCCAAAAGTGATATCATGGTCCATGCAGTTGTTACCAATATTGTTGAATTCGAAAGTTCCTCAGGACCTTTTGAAGTCTCTTCTCGTAGTAATGGCTCATTGAAAAGGCGCAATGAAGGTAAATACGACAAAAGGACATCTGGTAAGCGATCAAAAGTGCAAAAGCACGATAATTCACATCAAATGTGATTCAGTTCTGGTAGAGTTTCATAGAAATATAGAAAGATTTTTGTTCGTTTTTCTTTTCCCAATTTGTAGGAGCAGATGTTAAAGTGTAGGGGCTGGATTTTTTAACAGTCAGTTTGCCAGATGATAGGAATATGAAAAATCAGCAACAATGACAAGACTGTAGTTCAAGAATTGCAGAAACCAAGTGATAATATAATTGTTTCCATAGTTTGTTCATGTCATATGTTTATGTTCTTTCCACTATCGTCAAGAAATTAACATAAGACTTGCTGTCTAGGGTCTTGACATGGACAAACCTTGAGTGGAAATCTTGATGATATAATCTAACTACTAAATGGCTCCGAGGCACAACTATGTGAGTAAGATTGAGGGTTCTTGACTCACTCACTGTAAACGAACCTTATTGTAACAAGATGATATCGGCGGGATTCGAGTAGCCTGGGGGACCACCTCGATTAGAATGGTAAGTCTTTTGTTGGACAATTGCTGTATCTAATCCAAAGATCTAAAAGGTAGAAAAAAGGCGGAACCTAAGTGCGAGGAAAAGCCTTGCATGGGCATGGAAAGGTGTCAATGCTATTTTTGTCCATTTAATGCGAGTAGGTGCCAAAAAATGCTCACATTTAAAAAAACAAAAAAAAAATTGTCCATTTTTTATTTCTTAAAGATTAAATAAACTAATTTAGTAAAAAAGAATAATTATTAATGGTTTGATTAAAATAATTAAAATATTGGTCTATTCAAATAACTATTCATGATCATAGTATAATTAAAATAATAATAGGAATCATCTCGTTATATTTAGACTTTGTCTAGGCACATCTAGACTCTTAGAGTGTTTAATTGGCATGAAAAATGTCTCCTAGAAAAGAGAATGTTTTCCTTGTTATGAAGAAAACAAAAACCCACCACCTGCCAAAGAAAGTGTTTTCCAAGGAAATGTTGAAAAATACTTTTTTATGGAAAAAAAATGACAATTAAACACTCCATAAGTTGGAATTATGGTAGGAAAATGCAATTTTTCATGATTTTTTTTTCAATCAAACGTACCCTTAATGTTTGAGGGTCACCTTCTTGCCTCGTCATGTACCGTGCCTTTTAGAACTACTAAATATGGAGCGCAAGCTTGACAAATCGCCTTTAAGCTTAATAGGTGGGAAATAAGACGAATTTTTTTTTCTTTGTTTTCTTTTTAATTTTGTAAAAAATATTTTCTTTTACTCTTTTTAGTCTTGAAACAATATTTCACGTATAAATTACAAGACTTTACAATGGATATATTGGACAAAATCTTGTGATAGAAATTTAAGTGCTATGAAAATGACAAATAATGATCTAACTTGATTTAGTGAAAAATGTTTATAAAAATTTAAGTCAAAGTCAACAATTAATATTAATCATACATTTTATAAGATCCAAAAATTTTATCAAATTTTCAACCATATATTTCATCATCTTTATCAAAATATATAGCATGTTTGAGCCCACTTTTTTTCTTAAGAATGCATTTTAAAATAGTAGATTGATGAAGAATGGTAATTGAAAAATAAGAAAAAGTTTTGAATTTGCATGTAATATTATTTTATTGAAAAATGAGTAGTCGAAAAGTTTAAAAATAATGAGGATTAAACAAGGACATACTAAAAATCTGATTTTTAGTAAA
>CAIGRL010279547.1:0-12518 GCA_903798325.1 Fraxinus xanthoxyloides
TCTCACATATTCCATGGCTGAATGAATGGAATTTTCTTCCTTGACTGCGTGCTATAGTGAACATATCCACAAAGAAATGCAACACCCTGCGTATACCAATAATAAAACCAACCAAATGAGTCAAATTAGATTGAAATGCACGAGTTGAAAAACCAAATCTCTCCAATCACGAGGCCTCAAACAAGTGGAAAGTGTAAGGCATGATTGATAAGAAAAGTAAGAAAAGGTGATGGAAAGAAACTATTCCTCAATCTGGAACCCCAAACATGACTAGACGTCTTTAAGGAAAAATAACCACTAAAAAGCAAGCCAAAAGATGCCCAATAAAGTATGATATAATACCACAGATGTCAAGGATAAACTTACAATATTTATCAAAGACGTGATGTTCCACAAAGCATATACACGTGCAAGACCTGCTGATCGCCTTGGTCCATGACTGAATAAAGCATTGATACCAGCAGGAAAAGGAAGCAAAATCCCAAGAGGTAAAATGAACAGAACAAGAAAGACATCCGCCAGGGAAAGTGAAAACAGCTGGAGTAATGTGAGCAATACTAAGCTAAAATCTCCTAAAAGCAGTATAGAGATGACCAAACCAACAAGATCCTGCAGCAAATGATGTACGGCAAGTTTAGGAAGGGGAAAATAATACATAAAATGCCCCGTAGGATGCACAATGTCCCAGCACGGAACAATAATACATAACCAGAATGGCCATGTAGGATGCATAATCTCCCATCACCAGCAGCCACAAAGGAAATAAAGCCAATCAGGGTTTTTTCTTTTTTCTTCTTTCTTGGAAAGAGAGAGATTACCTGGTGGCCAACAGGTTTGGTGTTATGAATTAGAAAAGAGAGCAAAAAAAGTATATCTCTTTTCTCCTTGAGCATCTTCAAACTGTCAATATCTAAAACCCCACCATAAATCTTCCGCCTTAAGTTACCCCAGCTGCTTCTCTGACTACGACTTAAATATGTCTCCTCTCTAGTATATATACCACTGTAAAAGAAAAAAACCAAACAAAAATCAAGAAATAAGATCAAAACTACAAATGTGTGGTTATTCTATTCTTTGTAGTCCATCTTGCACTTGTTAAAAAAATAAATAAATAACCTGCCATCATATGCACCAAACTCAAAAGTATGCATGCATGGTCATGAGAACATGCAAAAAAGCCCACCTAAAGAAATTCATCCATCTAATTGCTTCAATCAATTTCCAACCTTATTGTACCGATAAGAGATAGCAACACAAGAAAGTCACAACTAGAACATCGAATACAGTAAGCTAACAATAGCTGGTCACCTCCCTCAAATAATAAATAAATCAACAAAAGATAAACAAACAAATGAAGGGAATAAAAGAGGATTAGTAAATAAATCATTGGGAAGAAAGGAAAATAAGATTACAATAATCAACAGCTGCAGTATGAAAATGCACAGAAAAAGTGGCGGTGACAACATTTAGGACATGTACTGCTTAGTTGGAGTTGAATGCCAAATTGCTTTAACTTTCAAAACAAAAAAAATTATTCAGCTCATTGGTTCACTTTTCTTTCTGATGTACTCATTGTATTCCACATTTTATTGTGCTGGCAGTTGTCGATGACATTATTATTTAATATAAGATTGAGCAGTTTCATTTAAAAAAATAAAAAGATTTTAGTCTTCCAAAACTAGGCATACATCTGTATGTATATGTGCTTTTCAACTTATTAGTGGACACATGCAAATATGTGCGTGCTCATATCAAACTACATATGTATGTATTAAAATTATCACAAACCAATACCGTGAATGCTGTTGACTTCTAGGTGCTCCATCAGGCCCTTCTAAAGATACATGGTCCATTCCGTCTTCAACAGCATATATCCAAAGTCCATAATGACAATAACCATTAGTCGTAGCTTGAAACCAGGCAAGATCCACTCGAATACCATAGATCCTTAAAGCAGGATTAGCAAAAGTTTCAAGCCATTTAAGGACATGGCGAAATTTTGCTCTGAGGCAACCCCGGCGTACCAAACGCAACTGCGCATTCAAACCAGCCACAAAGCGATACCATGTGCTAGGTGGCACTGACTGAAAGTAAAAGTGTGAGATAATACACTTCTAGATTTCTATAAATGATGAAGAATAAAATTTCTTTCTCAAATTATTCATTCTTCCCTGTGCAAATCTGTTTCAGTTCCTTAGCATAAGAGACAAACCTGACTCATGAGACTAGTGATGACGTTGTCATTCTGAAGTGAGAAAGGAGTCATGTAACTTCCATCACCTCCAAATAATAGAGACATGGGAAATCTTTGGTGGAGACCAGAAGGAACATCACTTCTCTTTTCATCCCCGCCAAGAAAAAAGTCAATGTATGCTAGCATTAGATCAGGTGTTGAAGCCACCTACAGTCACATATATCAATTATGACAAGCTTAAAAATATTTAAGCATCAATTATTGCATGCAATGTCTTTTACCCTAAGTGCTCCAAGCAATGGATTTGGAGGGGAGACAAATTGAAAAAATTAAGAAGCAACTATCAATAAGTTTTGAACACAGTCAACACAAAACATGTAATGCTAATTCAGTTGTTAGAATGAAGCTTAACAAGTGTTATGAAGAACAAACAGAAGAAATATAAAGTTGACAGAGCAGTTCACTAATGCCTATTCATCGAAGCACCAGCTTTTTATCTTGCACTTCTAGAGAAGATATTAATCATAGAGAAAATGGAATGTCTGGAAATACAAATAGGTTTCTCGAACAGGTTTATGTCCATGTCCATGTTTCTATTTGCTCTGTTCTTAACTCCAACCCACCCACCCACCACAAAAATAAAAATTAACAATTGGGTGCATATGCTAATGGGGACTAGTTCAACTACAAAGGCATCTTAGAATAGTAAATTGGGAAGCACGTCATTTTAAGGTAATGGATAAACTCCTGGATCCTAACTGATTCCCCACATGCCCACCTAAAAAAGGAAATCTTGAGCATAATATAACCTATATGAAACATAATATGGTTTGAAGATTTGGGCTAAAAATATCTGGTTACTCGAAAGCTAGACAAAGGCATGCACAATTAATATAATTGTTTCCAGCTGTATTATAATCCCTGCGAAACTAACCTTCAGCCCTTCGTACAGTGCACGCGAACGGCAAGAACGTAAGCAAGCATGGTCATATTCCGATCTCACAAATTCTCGAATTCGTTGTAACTTCATTCTCCGCCTCCACTGTTGCCATGACCATGCAAGAGGGTAGGCGAGAATACAAAGAATACCGTGTACCGATCCTTCCCACCATTGATATATAGCAAGAGCATTGATCTCATCCACAAATGCATTAAATGCACCCTCATATCTGCCATTTCAATATAATATTTAGATTTTTGTTCAATTCTGCAATACCTGGTCTACAACAAGATACATACAGAACATAAATCCCACTCCTTCTGTCAATGGCAAAGGAAATTGGTGACAAAGCTTACTGTACTGTGATGAGCAGCTTAAACCATTGCACATTAATAATCACAATAAAGTGGCAACACATAAAATAAGTAATTACAAAGGGGAAAAAGGAGAGAACTTACACAATTTCTTTTACTTGTTCAGGAGGTGTATGAGGAAGATACCAAGGTTCGCTAAATGTATTTGGACCGTTAAAATACATTCTATACATGTGACTCTGGGATTCTTCTACTCTGTTAGTCTCCAGAACCTGAGTGTTGGACATGATATCAAACTTTCAATTTCAAATCACCACGAGGCGCACTAGGAAGATGAACTGATTGCATCCTCCCTTCCCCACCAAGTGCATCACTAACCAGATTAACAAAATTAAACATGTAAGGTTCTTCAGAAGATACCTCATTAAGTGACTCCAAGAACGGAAAGGAGTGATCTATTTGAGAACCCTGTTGAGTAGGAGCAGGGCCTGGTGACTCATCGCCCCCAATGAATTTCATCCGTGCAACACTAAGCACTGATGCTAGCAAAATGAGGAGACCCAAAAGCAGAAGACCAAATAACCAGGGCCCTCCAAATGTGTATATTAACTCTTCAAGAGCTGTATAACAATGTGGCATGTGATATCTCTCAGAAATGCATTTGTAAGGACAAGGTGTTTGGGTAACGCCACCTGACATGGGCAAACAGAAACAACTAGCCCTAATCAAGTAGTATAATTTGACATAGTAAAACATATTACAACATAATTTGAAAAAAAAAAAAAAAAATCAAAGATGACACTAATGTCTCTAAGAATGAAATTGCATCAAAGAAATGGTAGAAAGCATATAAAAGAATCCACTGGAGGTACCTCGGACATAAACATAAATAGCACGACGGGGAAGCTCATAACTTGGACATGGAAAACAAAGGAACCCATCAGATCCCGTAACATTTTTATAAGTGCCAGGTGGACATTCCTACAGAAATTCAAGACAAACTTTAACATCAGTAGCACGTAGAGACGGAAAACCAATTGTGTTTGCAGAAACTACTATTCGACTCTGACAAGGATTATGTGTATTAGTAATATAAATAGAGGGAAGAATGAACCAAAATTAGTACATTATTAAATGATGTCTAGGAAAAGGAAAATACATTTGGTAAGTTACAACATATTTTATAAGTGAAGTAATGCGAAGTCTAAAATAAATTGACTGGCTAGTTCGTCGAAGAAACCTATTGCAGCTTATTATCAAACCAAAAGTACTTGTTAACTATAACAAAACTTGAAGCATACACAAAAACTACTACCCCAAAATAAATTGTGATCTACCTCACAGAATATTCCATAAAGGCCCTTGGGGCAAGTTTTTCCACTGACTGTTCCATTTTCGCCAGTTTGTCCTTGGCTGCCACCAAATCCACCCCTATGACAAAACCAGACAACCTAGTGTTGGTGGAGAAGCTTAACCAGAAAATAGAAGTAGATAGAAAGCTAATTCAACATAGTTTAACATAACTTGTGTAACCTTTCACGTGAAGTGGGGATTGCAAATAAAAGAAATGCAAATCCTGAAAGGCGTTAAATTGAGTCATCAATGCTTGGAAATTGCATAATTTGGACGAGCAACTGCGTGAATTTCGATTCCAGTACTTAAAATCTTTTTCTTTAGAGGTTTATATGCAACAAACAAGCCAAGAGGCTAAGTATAATGCCAAAGGGCAAGTGAGTAGCTTACAAATAGAATATCAATGATCAGACATTCAAAAAGATGCTAAGACATGACATGACGGCTTCTTCCAACTCATCAAGACAAACAAAACACAAGTGCTTTTGCATAGACAAAGCATCATCCGGTAAATCTAAAATATCTAAAACACAGATCTGAAATCCCTTTTTTATAAAAATGCACATCTAGCAAGGTAAAATATATTGTCTAAAGTAACAAGTCCCAATTTTGAGTGTTACAATGTGTTTCCCATTATCCCAAGCCACATGCATGTCGTCACATTCATGGATGGAACTGTTAAAGAAACCACTCCCCTTGGGTGGGGGGAGTGGCCTCAAGGTCCCCCAAAAGTCTTAATTAAAGGGTGATAGGGGGGGAAAAAAAATCCAAAAAGATATCAGGTCATTATGAATGCATACTAATATGTGATGTAACTATGCAAACAGTAAAGTTTTCTTAAAGGATTTAAAAAAATATATAAAAACAAGAAACCAGATGTCCGGGGGCATAGCTTCAATCTGATAAACATTGTCTTCAATATGGATGGTGGAACGAGGAGGAAAATAAAAAACAAGCAAGCAAAGTCCAAATTAAGGTAGGTGAAGATAGAATTAAAGGACTAACTAACAGGAAACTGTATATTGCACCTCTGGCTTTTTTCAGGAAATGAAAACAAACATCCCTCTTCAACTTACTTCATCCTTCCACGAGTGCATCCATATGGTGGAAAGGGGAGGAAATCAAAAGAAAGCAAGCAAAGTCCAAATTAAGGTGAAGATAAAGTTGAAAGGACTAATGACAGGAAATTGTATACTGCACATCTGACTTGCAGGAAATAAAAACAAACATCCTTCTTGAATTTATTTCATCCTACCACATGAATGCATGCATATACTCACAGACAACCAAGACTAACAAAATCTAAGCATAACAAAATATAAGCAATAAACACCTATTATTTCTTTTAAAGGTCTCAATACCTCATTGCTGAGACAAAGTTCATCTGAAGTTCTAAAGTAGGGACAGTTCCCTTATTGCTTCCTAACTTTCAAATTCTGTGCTTCCAGGAAAATTAACTAAAGTTACCTTGTATTCATCCTATTGATAGACAAATCATGTTGTATAAACAGAGTCTTTCAACTATTCTTTCTCTTCAATAAGAAAAATCAGAAAAACAAAATTTGATCATCTAAGATGAGGAATTTAAAATCATCATCAAACAGGTGTAGATGATGGAAAGGTAAATAGAAAAGCCTAATATCAATATAGAAGACAGAAAATAACATAATTCATTGGTGATCAAAAGACAAATTCTACAAGATAAATCTGTCTGTGACTGTTGAGAAAGTATTTAAACTAACCGTGTATGGATGATTCCCTTCACGCTAGCTACTGGCTGGTATACATCTCCAGTGGAAATGTCTGACCAATGAAAATGAATCCTTCCACCGCCACCGCCGCCGCTGCCGCCACTACGACTACCATCACCTCCAGCACTTGACAAAACGCCAGATTCACCGAGAGCCAGAGTATGCAAAAACAACAAGATAGTTCCACCAGATCCACCCCCAGGTCCAATATTCCCAACATCTGTAAGGCTATTCTTCTTTGGGAGACTATTCCTAAAACTACCTCCATCAGCTCTAACTGAGCCTTCAACAGATAAAATGAACAAAGGATGGGCCGAAGAACCCAACACTGCATGGAATGGGGAAAAGGAAAAGTAGCAATAGAAAGAAATAACGGGAGAAGTTAATGTCGGCTTCAGTAAAAAAGTGAAAGAGGAAAAGAAAGCAAAAGAAAGGCATGCATTTGAACTGAACAAATAAAACTGAAACTTGCAGAAACAAATTTGCTATAAACAGAGGTTAAACAACTCCCCGCCCCTATAATAGCATATTGGAAGAAGAACTTGAAAAAACCAAAAGGTGAAAACAGAGCAGATAGGAGATGTAATATAAACATGTGACAGAGTTGTTACAAGGGGCATCAGAAGACAGTCAAGTAGGCTTGCAAAAAAGAGATAAGAGAATAAGAAAGTCACTGAAGATACAATACTTGTGATGCTAAATAAGATAAATGCATGCAGGAAGTGACATGTAACTAGTGTGCTACAATTAACTCTTAACCTTTAAGTGTCCACTCATTTATTGATTATAAAATGACACCATTACCAAATTAACTTCTCATCAAATATCTAAGGCACTTCTCTTTATCAAAGAGAAGCCCAATATCAGAATCCTCACCCACAGAAAATGAGCAATACCAACTTAAAACTAAATAATTTTCGGGCTGGCAAAGAGATGACAAAAGCAATTGAACAAAATTATGATTTCCAAATTGACTAATTCAGTGTTACCACATTAAAAGAGAGGAAACCGCAATTGACCAGCTCATAGACTGTAGCTAACCTAAAATACCACCACCAGCAGTTGAACCGGCCAAGCTATCATTTCCGCTTCCACTACCCAATTCACAAGGCAAATCAGCATCTCCATATGATATTCCACCCTCAACGTAGCTTCCATTGTAACACCCCATTCCACCTCTACCACCATGCCCGCCACCACTGCCTAGACCATTACTCAAAACTTTTCCTTGACCCACGCCTCCAGTGCAGCCTGCATAGAAAACAAACTAAATTGACAAATATAAATATGATTAAACCTCGTGGATGCAGATTTCAGAGTCTTCAACACAATCAATGATCTTATAATTATATTTTACAAAACAAAAATTTCCTATAATTGAGAAAATATTCAGAGACCAAGATCGTTCCACATTTAGAAATTATTATTTCTTTGTATTAAGCAGTAAATACTTTTTTTTTTCCTAAAAATTCCTTGACAGTATTAATTATAAGAGATTTCTGATAGATTTATATATCCATAGACAGAGGTTATTGTTAAAGTTCATAAAACCAAATCTATTACATCTAGTAGCACCACTACCAACTTATTCTATTCTACAAGTTCAATGCATAAACATCTTCTATTGTTAATTCAAAGAAGCAGAACGTCTTTAGTTCTAACTGACAGTAGCAAGTTTGTTTTCTAAGCTTTAGGTTATACTTAGGGGGGTGTATTTATCGCTGACGAGAGCCAAAAGATAACTCTATAAAATATCTAATCTTGTTTGTACCATAGGACAGAAAACAGAAGTCAAACTAAAGTCTATGAAACTTTTTTGTGTATGGAGTATGAACCACAAATTGTAGGTGTCCATTTATAACGTGTATGGAAAGATGTCAATAGATCTTTTAATCAAACAAATTATGACGAAATTTTATAAATATGCCAATAATTAATAATCATTTAGTCTCCTGGCATTTTCAATAACTGAGGGAGCATGTAATTTAGAGAAAGTGCTAACAATTCAATAATGAATAAATAATATGGAAAAGTATCCAGTTATCTACGATATGTGTATTTAAAGGAAGAAAGAAAGAAAAGGGGAACTAGAATGCAGACGGACGGATCTTATCAAAGAGATTGGAACCATACCCCTATCAGATGTGTTTATTATTCCAGAAGATTGCACAGTAATGGCTCTTGCTCTCTGGAAATGAACAACAGATCCTTCAATGAAACCTTCAACAAGGATATCCTCAACTCGACAGATCTGCAGAACAAACAAGTATAATATAAGAAAATCTTTGTAACTCTGCACCAGTGTGGGTAGGACAATATGGAGAAACAGTTCAAGGAAATAAGCATTGATAGCTAAATACAAATTCTTATGATTTTTGTATCAGCAAATGTTCACCTGTAGAGTAAACGACAAAGAAGAATTCACATTGCAATCCTCAGGTGGATGAAGCAGTTCAATAGGGCAATCTTGTGAATCACAGTTTAGTTTTGGCACCCTACCAAGCACCAAATGCCATGCTTCAGTAAAGTCAAGAGAAGCACATCTCAGACATGATTGGAGAGCAATTAAAAGACATAACTTACACAGCATTATCCGAAGCATTTTGTAAAGGACCACGCAGAACAGATCCAGGTCCAACCTTCATGATGATATGAGAACCCAAAAGAAGACAACATAAATAAGCATACCACACATTACATACACTAACTAAAACTTTATCACGTAATTTTTAAGACAAAATGTTCAGTAAATGCACAGGTTAGGAAATGTTCAGTAAATGCACAGGTTAGGAAAGGTGCAATATCTCCAGAGCCCAGGCACAATGAACACCTTGACTCTGAACAAAGTTCAACATGTGAAAGCCTGACTCGAGCATTAAGAAGAAAAATAAGAAGTTTCTGCAACCCAAACAAGTTGGAAATTTTCCATATAGAATAATTGGATCAGAAACTGGAAATAAATGCACCTTTGCTTAATAAGTAAAACCAAAACAGAAATGATACGAGAAAGAGGTCATGCACAATCCATTTCAATCTAACATTGAACGATAAAATTGCTTAGGGATAATGCATACGAAATAACCCTTCTCTAGTGCGTGTACCAAAACTATGAAATTTCATTGATGACACTTCAATCAATAAGCACAGAAACTTCAAGGTCGTGCATTAGTCATTTAAGATCTAAAATAGATTAATGGAATTGCTGGTGAATGTATATCAGAAAACCCTTCTCTACAAGCACAAATACCAAAATTATGGAATCTTGCGAAGACATCATAGTCACTGAAATAGAAAAAGAGGTCATGCACAAGTCTTTTTAGAATAATGGTGAATTGCTGTTTAATCAGTACCAAAGAATCCTTCTCCACAAATACATATACCAGAACTAAGAAATCTCACAGATGATATCATACTTTACAAAAATGGAAATTTTCTACTTACATTGATGCTATAAAACAAAGATAATACAAGACGTTGGGCTTCAATGCAATCACCAGGTCCTGATAAATTTAATAAACCTTGCCCTTGAACTTCCAGATTTGCATTTGAATGAATAAGAGATGACTCCTGTGCAAGTAAAATAGAAAGCAAGTTATGTACAAACAATAAGAGCACATTTGTATTGCAAACAGAGAGCCAGTAGCACACCTTCAGAACTATAAGATTACTAGCCTCAACTAATGATGTCTCGAGATTTTCATCTCCACCTCCATCTATTATCATCCGTGAGTTCCACATCAGAAACATTTTGACAGACATGCGAAGAGCTCCAAAAACCTGGAGGGAAGTGAGAATGAGAAAAACACATACAGAATTATTAACTAAGATAATGCATCACAATGAAGAAACTTGAGGCTGGTACAAGCTACAGAAATTAGATTGTGATAATAAATAGATGCACAACATTAATTATGATTGAATGGTTGCACATGCAAAAGAAGAAATGCATCTGGAACAAAAAATAGAAAATGTGATCACAGAAAATTATCTACATAATATGATAATCTACTTGAAAAATTATCTATATAACAAGAAAATCTATTTAAGCCCCTTCCTGGTCGGCTTTTTTCCTGTACAATTGGCTTTTAGTCCTTTCGACCAAACTTACGTGCCTCCACATCATCTGATAATTTAAAGACTAGCAGGAGAGAGTTAATAGCTCTTATCCACCCACCAAAATCACACCACGACCTAAATAAGCTCCCCTGGTTTTTTTGTGCAACAGTAACTGGAAACCCCAGATTGATGCTTCACGATTGCTGGAAATGGATGAAGGAAGAAGCTGATTATGTATCTCTTTTGGTCTATTTGTAATTAAACTCGATAATTGAAGGATATAAACAGTATTTTTTATATTTCTGTATGTATATTACTTAATCAAGAACAAGAACATAGATTACTTAATCAAGAACAAGAACATAGATTACGATGAAATAGAAATAGGATCCTTCAAAATGCTCATTCTCTCTTCACCGATATCAATCAATTTTGACTGACTGAATTGAGCACCCTACATCCCCAACCCACCCCACCCAACACACAACTAACAGCTAGTAAGCTCGTGAAGACTTTATTCGCTGCAACTGAGCTCACTGTATCGACGGGGATCTACCAATACCTTCAACCCCCTCCCCTTGCCCCCTCTCTCCATAAGCTGCACTCAACCACACAGAAGAGATTGAAATCACAAAAAGTGGAGGACAAAGGAAAACCATGCTTCGATACAACAGCCCAAAACCACTAGAATCAGCAAAAAGGCCCAAAGGAAAAGGCTCCCATCATCCCCAAAATCAACCTCTCCCAAATCCCTCAAAACACCAATAGCAATACCACAAAAAACCTCAAGCCAATCATAGACCTGACATTGTTTTTAAAGACAAAAAAGGGTAGGGATGGTCAGTGAAAGGCTGAAAGTTCTAAATGTTAGTGGCACTGTGGATTCTTAATTTGATATAGTGATGGAAGTGCCAGATGACATGGTTGGCTATAGTTGCGGGGTTCGGATGATGGTGGTTGTGTACTTGATGGTTTCTTGAGATGGGAGCAGTATTCAGTTTCAAGGTTTGAGAGAGAGAGAGGTCTGCTGAATCCAGAGAAGAACAAAAACGAGTGGGACCCATGGGAAATTAAAAGATTGAATCTATATTTTCCATGGTTAGGCTAGTTTCGGAATTGAAGAGGGCACTCAGAAGTTGGTGGCAAGCATAAAAGTATTCGTTTTTGGTAACGTGACATTTTAAAATAAAAAAGAAAAGAGGCCATTGAATTTAAATGGAATGAGTATGTACCAGAATCAATAACTAGAAAGCACGTCCGCATATAGTTCAAAGAAAACAACAATGAACCAATCTTATTGGCCAAAAGAATCTACCAATTTTATGACCAAGTAAAAGAGTTGTAAACATATAATACGAAAAAGGGGAATATAAAGGAGATCAAAATTAAATGGAGAACGAAAACAGAATATTTGCCGCTTACTCTAGAAATTAGCAAGCGATAAAGTCACAATAATGAAAACAATGATAAAAGGCATCATGCAGGAAAATCAAAATAATTGGCCGCAAATCAGACGTCTGCCACTTACTCTAATTACAGAATCCCCCATTAACAGCTCTTCTGCCAATAATTCAAATTCTGACATCGAATAATGTGCTAGTCCAAAGCTCAACACTCCACCATACAAAAGGCTGATTGTTCCTTGAACCTTAATGATGCATCATGAAAGATGGCAGAATTAGATCCTTACAGGGGCAAAAAAAGAAAAAAAAACCAACAACACTACTACTTCCAGATAAATGAACAAAATACACACAAATAGCCAAGATATGGACGACAAGTTGATGACACGCCCAAAGGGTTCAGAGAGTTAGTACACGTACAACTACAGACTAGGCTTTATTCTCAATAAATTTGGGGGTCAATTTTGTCAATCCTTTTGGTGGATCACTACATCTAGTGAAAGATTA
>CAIGRL010279548.1:0-13417 GCA_903798325.1 Fraxinus xanthoxyloides
AATGAAATGCTTCTTCTCATTTAGATCATACATATCATGCAGGTTATATACAAAATCAGCTAAGCATGAACATTCTAGAATTGTGCTTCCAAGTGGCTAACGGATTTTGAATTCCATTCCTGGAAATCAGGAAATACAATAGCTAATGGAATTCAGTTATTGCTACCATTTATGCTTTGTGGAATCATTCCAACACCCCCTCCCTCATGGTGGAGTGTGTTTCTAGCACCCCAAGCTTGTCCCTAAGGAGTTGGAACCTTGAATGAGAGATAGGTTTGGTCAACAAGTCTGCCGTTTGGTCTGAAGACGATACATACTATATTTTCAGCTTACTCCTAAGTACTTTGTCCCTTGCAAAATGAGCATCTAATTATATGTGTTTTGTAAGAGCATGATATATCGTGTTTGAAGCCAAAGCACTCGCACTTAGGCTATCACACCAAATGGTCGGAACTGATTTTTGTGGTATTTGTAACTCGCTCATCAAAGATTGAATCCAAGTGATTTTTGAAGTACAATGAGCTAATGCATTGTACTCAGCTTCTGTACTCGACCTGACCACCACATGCTATTTCTTAGAGCACTAAGACACCAAATTATCTCCAATGTACACGCAATAACCTACAGTAGACCTTTTGTCATCAGGACAAGATGCCCAATCAGAATCAGCAAATGCAGTGATGTCAAGACTGTCATTCTTTTGGATAGCAAGGCCATGATTTAGTGTACTCTTTAAGTATCTCAATACTCTCTTAAGTACCTTCCAAATGAGTATATGTTGGTGTTTGAAGGAATTGACTTAATCTGTTCATAGAGAAGGTGATATCTGGTCTTGTGTGAGCTAGATATTGGAGACCATCGATTGCATTTCTGTATAAGGTTGGATCCTTCATTACTTGTCCCTCAGTCTTAGAGATTGGTTTGCCTACTACCATAGGTGTTAGGCTAGGTTTCAAGTTTTCATAGCTAAGCATTTTGAGTAAGTCCATAGCATATCTCGTTTAACCAAAGGTATAAGCCAGTTCCATCTCTCTGTACATCAATTCCCAGAAACTGCCTAATATTACATATGTCCTTAAGTGCAAAACTGATGTTCAACTTATCAATAAACTCTTGCAATTGTTGGCTATTGTTACCTGTTATTACTATATCATCCACATATATCAGGGCAAACAACTTATCAGTTCCTTTTTCCAGGAAGAATAGAGAGTTATCTGCCCTAGACTGTCTGAAGTTCCATTCCAACAAGGTATTCTTCAGCATATCATGCTAGGCTCTTGGAGCTTGCCTCAAACCGTATAGGGCCTTCTTTAGCTTGCACACAAAACCAGGATGTTTCTCATCTACAAATCCATGTGGCCGGTTCATAAAAACTATCTCATTCAAGTTGCCATTCAAGAAGGCATTATTTATGTCGACTTGTCTAATCTTCCAATCCTTAAATACAGTTTGCATTAGGATAATTTTGAATGTTGAAACCTTGACAACATGACTGAATGTTTCACTGAAATCTACTCTAGGAGTTTGAAGGAAACCTTTGGAAACAAGTCTGTCTTATGCATTTGCACTCTCCCTTCTGAATCATACTTCAACCTAAATACCCATTTGTTGCCAATAACCTTCATCCTAGCCTTAGGTGGTACTAATGTTCAAGTTTCATTCTTCATTAAGGCATTATATTCTTCTTGCATATATTTTTTCCAACTACTACTTAACAATACTTCATCAACAGTGACTCGTTCAATTTCTGCTAATTCATCCATTGCTAAGTTTGCATAGATTTTTGGTTTGAAGATTCCAGCATTTCTTCTAGTAATCATTTGATGTCCAGTATTCTGAGTCACATTTTCACCTTGCAAAATTTACTTCTTCTGTTGCATTCTGAATGTCAGGTCTATTCTGTTGGATTTCAAATCTCTAATGACCAAATGATTCTTCCTAATTTATCTCATCATCATGATGTTCTATTCCCACTTCACCTTCAATATCAGTTCTCACTTCTCTGTCAAGGAGGTCTATTGCAAGTGGAGCATTAGGTTGAGTTGAACCCGTTACATTTTGAGGTATGGTGTTATAACTGAAATCAACAAAAGGAAGAAGACTCATGATAGTCTCACAAGTTTGTGGCTGGGCCTATTTGTTATAAAGCATATTTTGAATGAAAAATCTTGTTCATTAAACACAACATGCCTAGAAATGTAGATTCTACCACTTGAGCTCAGACATTTATAACTTTTGTGTGAATCACCATAGCCAAGAAAAACATACTTTTGAGAGTGGAAGTTGAACTTGTGCCTTTGATAGAGTCTAAGGCAAGGAAAACAAGGACAACCAAATGTCTTTAGTTGTTTATAGTCAAAGTTTTTTCCAAAAAAATGTTTGATAAGCTGAACTTGGTTGAAGAACAGGGGTCGACAGTCTATTAATCAGGTAGGTTGCTGCTTTGAAGGATTTCCACCAGTAATATAAAGGCATTTGAGCTTGTACTAAAAAAGTTAACCCAGTTTCAATGATATGCCTATGTTTTAACTCAGCTCTTCCATTTTGTACTGAAGTGTAGGGACAAGAATGTCTTAGTTCAATACCAAACTCTAAGGCTACTTTATTGAAGTTTCAAAACTCACCACCCCAGTCAGATTGTAATGACTTAATCCGCATATCCAGTTTGTTTTCCACTAGTTTCTTGAATTAAATAAAGACACTTCGATCTTCTAATTTATGTTTCATTGGGTATATCCAAGTGAATCTGCTATGATCATCAACAAAGATTATATAATACCTAAACCTCGTGGTAGAATTTAATGGAGCTGGTCCCAGACATCCGTGTGAACAAGATCTAAGGGATTTGATGCATATGATAAGAAAACATTAAATGGTAGAGCATGAGACTTGCCAAATTTACATGATTCACATAAAGTAGGAATCTCATTAGCTTTGATAACTTTATTATATGACTTAAGAACTTGACTCATAACATAGTTTAAAGGATGACCTAGCCTTCTATGCCAAACATCAAGTTCAGGCTCTAATACTTGAGCAATTTGGGACAACTAATCATTACTAGAATTGACTGTGAAGCAGTGGGAATTATTTTGGTGGTTTGACTCTAGAGCAATGTTTTTGGTTTGTAGGTTGGCAGCTTCAACTGATACAACCCATCCTTAGGCACTCCTTGCAGCAAAATCCTTTTCATTTGGAGATCCTTGACAACACAACAGTTAGAGAAAAAAAATCCATGAATATACTGTTATCATTAGTGAGTTGAGAGACACTGATTAAATTCATTTTAATCGAATAGACATGCAACAGTTTATTTAGTGCAAGTGGCATATTATTCATTGTAGGGACCTTTCCATTCCCAATATGTGCAATATGTAACAAATTTCCATCACCAACCAACAATTTTTCTTTACTTTCATATTTTTTCATAGTGTGGAAGTTACCTTTGTCAGCTGTTACATGGTTACTCACACCAGAGTCTATGAACCAGGCTGGATCTTCAAGGATTCTAGGTGAGGCTACATACGTTGAGGGTGCTGAGATGACATTCTGTTGCCCTGGATTGCTTGGTCAGCTTCCCATGTATCTTTCATCATACCTATTAAAACACTAGCTTGCAGAATGGTTGTTGTGTCCACACACTTGATATGGTTCTTTGTTTTCATTTTAACTGCCAATTCCAGCACCACCTCTGCCCTTTGCTCTCCTTCGAAGCTTAGTGATCTACCATTGTTAACTTCTCTAAAACTTCTACTTGTCGCTGAACTAGTTCTGTGTGCCAATTGAACACCTGACTGGCTAACACTCATTGATGTAAAATTGTTCTTGACTTGATTCAGATGTTCAAGTCGACTTTCAAATGTCATGAGCACAGATGATAATTTGTACCATGATATTTTATCCATACTATTGATTTGTACCACTATGGATGTGTATTCTTCGTCCAAACCTAATAGAACTTGTGTTACGAGATCACTGTGATCAATAGTTTTTCCAGCTATTTCTAGATTATCAACCAACTGTTTGATAATACTTAGGTACCAATCCATTGACATAGACCCTTTTTCTGGTTCTTTGCAATTCTCTAGTGAGGAACATAACTCCTGACTTGTTCAATATTCAAAAACTTTCTTCCACTGTTGTCCATAGCTTGCTCGAACTGGTGCAATCCACAACTTTCATTGCTATTTCTAGAGTTATAGATAAATACAACCCACCCATTAGAAGTTGATCAATTGCAGTCCACTTAATATACTCAGGGTTTTGAGTCATCTACACTACTTCTCCCTGATCGGAGTAGTATGTATCGCTAGAAACTCCGGTGGACACTCATTTGTCCTAAGCAAGTGCCCTTATAAGTTGTACCCTTTGATTATGGGTATGATCATATTTTTCCATAGCAGAAAATTGTTTCTGTCGAGTTTTACTGATGGCATTTGGGTGATATTCATTCCAAACAGTGAGCTTTGGTTAGCAGCAACATGAGTGACTGGTGGTGTGTTGAACTCAGTTGGATTTGATCAATTGCTAGATCCGGTGTTAGCCATATTGGCTCTGATACCAAGTTAAAATCTGGAGATGAAGAATGAAATGCTTCTTCTTATTTAGATCATACATATCACACGGTTTATATACAAAATCAGCTAAGCATGAACATTCTAGAATTGAGCTTCTAGGTGGCTAACGGATTCTGAATTTCATTCCTGGAAATCAAGAAATACAATGGTCAATTATTGTTGTCCTTTATGCTTAGTGGAAGCATTCTAACAACTAAAGTATTCGGGGACTCGAAAAGCGTTCTCTTTACTGTGGTGAATACTGGATGGCTGATGTTGCACTACAAGATCTTTCTTTACCATGGTGAATACTTGATATGCCACAAGATCAGGTGTTTCGTCAATATGGGCAACTGCCTTGACTTTATTGCTTGCTTTTCTTGTACTTGGCTAGATAAAGACAATGGATTCATTATGAATATGATGTTATACTTAGAATGGACCACTTTTTTACTTCATTCTTTAAACCCTTGATATAAAAGAGTTGGTTTTCCTCAACTGAAAACTCGACCTTCATGAATTGTGATTGACTTTCTTGGTAAGCAAAAGCAGAATATCATTATTGTCAATGATTTATTAATTTGTAGACGTATGCTAATTTGATAGGGGTCAAAATCAGATTTTGGTAGATTTTGATAAAACTTGATTAAAAGTGTGGTTGAAAAGTTGTGAAACCTATAAAATATGTGATTAAAATTAATTGTTAGCATTTACTTGAATTAAAATATTGATTTTAATCAATACCAAAAATGGCCTAAGTATTGTTAATTACTTGCTTTGTACGTACCAAAAATTTAAGCTCCAATAGTTACATTAGTTTCAGGGTACACATATATATTAATACCCTATTTGATGGCCATTATAACGAGAAATTAGGGAAAATGATGTTTTGAATAGTGATTTTTTGGAGACTGAGTAGTTAAAAAATACGAAATTCTTTTAGTTTACGTGTAAAATATTTTATTGCGTGACTATGTGGTTAAAAAATGAATATGAAAAATATAGAGTTTCTCAGCTAATATTAATAGTATGTAGAGATTGCCGCTGGCGATTGTTGGGATTGACTGAAATGTAAACAAAGCATTCACACAAACACACTTGTTAGCATAATAGTATGTAGTATAATATAAATGTTCTAGAGATGTAAAGAAAAAGAATTTTATAGAAAATAGAATTATTGTTATTTTATAGGTAGACTTTACCATTGAATGCCGATGCTTTAAGATGGTTCCAAACAACGATTGATTTTTATGGATCTTACTATATGTACATTAAAATTTATATAATGGATCACATAATATCACATGATATTTTAACATTTGTCATTTTAAAACACAATTAATTTTTTCATCTAATCTTTTTCCCTCCACATCATATTATATAATCCATTATGTACATTTTTATATACAAATAGCAAACATTTTTTCTTTTTTATTTAGTCCATGTTTGACATTCTTTATTTCATAACTCTTTTTTTTACATACTCATTTTCAACCACACATTCACAGAATAAAATATTCGCATATAAACCTAAAACTTTTTCTTATTTTTAACCGCATATTCTCCTAAAAATCATTATTCAAACCTTTATTTTTGCCAATTAATGGCCATCAAACAGGGCCTTACGTCGTCAGTGACGAAATTGTATCCTTCTCCACAAAGCTATCGCACATAGTAAAAAATATTGAACTTTCAAACCTCATGCACGATGAGTAATTAGTTATAGGTATTTGAAAAGTGAAAAGGTTTACAATAATAAAAAGATAAGTGGTACACCTACTTTTTCAAATATAAACTACATTTCATGAATAAGAACTATAGATTGGATACAGAGTTGAGTACCAAAGCAAGTTTTATTGAGTCTTTTGGCAAGTCAATCGAGACTCCAATAAACCTACATACTCTATGAATGCTATAATATTAGGGTTAGTTATATTAATACTTATTGTCCAGTGTTTTGAAATAAGCATCAAACTAAAATGAACTCTATGCCATTAAAATTATAAGAATTTAAATATTACTAGTTTGGGTAAAGTAATACAGCAGATTTCTGTCTGTTTTGCATCCAAGAACTCCTTCGATCTATCAAAGGAAACATAGAAGATAGTAGTACATTGTGGTCTTCTTGTATTTCCTTTACTCTAGTCTTGCCTAATATCATCCATTGTGTTTCATCCATCGAAGATCTGTATTCAAGTTTTTTAAGTTTCACGACTACATTCGATATCATATATGTCTTTGAAGGTAACAACTGGACCTCAAAAACCTTGGATGTTGGTTTTGTGTTGTGTTGTGTTGTGTTGCCGGACCTTATTTTCCTATGAAAAAAAAATGGGAAATAGTATCCATAAAAGAAGCATTTAAATCTACTAGTAGTAAGCACGTGTATTGTACATCT
Organism: Fraxinus xanthoxyloides; assembly: GCA_903798325.1. Lineage (NCBI taxonomy): Eukaryota > Viridiplantae > Streptophyta > Magnoliopsida > Lamiales > Oleaceae > Fraxinus > Fraxinus xanthoxyloides. Next base: position 6,955 of record CAIGRL010279548.1, read on the forward strand.
TATGTATTGGATGATGATATGCATAATATTTTCGAAGTATTAATACTATTTTCGCAAAAATTAAAATTGTTAAAAATAATATTTATGAATAACAATTTTTATGAAAATTAATCGAAGTTGAACGTGCAATGCGTAATGACCGTATTAAGTAGCATAAGTATCTCTATGTTATATACTAAATTACAAAATTTTGCTATGTGGTCTAAATCTAAAAATCATATCTTGATTCGTAATACGTTCAAAAAATCATTGAATAATTAGCCAAAGAGTCAAAGCATTAAATTCATGAATGAAATCAACGCATATACATTTAAAAACTAGAATCTTGAATTAAAAAATAAAGTGACACACATAGATTACATTGTTCGCCCTAACTATGAATTTGGCTACTCACAATAATGAAAGAAAAACAAAAGTGTAGAGAACATAATCGAATTTTAAAACCTTGATCATGGAAACAATTTGATCTTGCACCAAAAATCTTCTTCAATTTCAAGAGTCTTCAAACCTTAACTTTTGCTCTTTGATCCCGATGATTATGTGTTTTTCTCTCTTCCCAAATTGTGTTCTCTGGATTGTATTTATATCTTCTTCAAGTCTTGAAAGAGTTTTAATTGAATTGGAATTTCAAAAGATAAATTGCAGTTGAAAACCCTATTTGACGGTGGGCGGCGTAGTGGCACCGTGAATCTGCTCTTTTTTCCCAAGAGTGGGCGCCTCGATGCTTGGCGCCACATGTTGCTCCAACTCTGCGCATTCTTTAGTATTTTGTCATAACTTTCTCTTTTGGTATCCAATTAAGGTGATTCAAAGTGCGTTGATAAGATAACTTAAAAGAATACAACTTTACTAGAAATAGTTTTTTTAATTCAAATGTTTACCATGTCAAAAATGGGTATCAATCTCCGATTAAAAATTTGGAACATGCTCTTGTGATTGAAAATTGATTTGTGAAAATATTTTGATCATAATTCACTCTTTTTTTACTTCTAATTCTCAAATCTTCATCGTGAGGCTCGATACAACTTTTGAGTATTTACACTTTAGTCCTCAAACTTTGATCTTGCCATTTTTGTTAATTTTCAGTTTTTACTTCCAATTCCACTCACATTCATTGAGTTTCACCTAATAAACGCATTATATAATAAATTTGGCTATAATTTCATTAAAAAAACTACGAAAAATCTATATTTTTAGAGCCTAAATAACTGTATAAAATGCACTTATCAAACAACCTCAAATTTAAACATTTGTTTGACATCAAACGAAGTTGTAACCTACTTAATAAACACACAAACATGCAAAGAGATTTTTGGTTAGATACCTTGTCGTTATGCCTTAGAATTGAAATGATGATATTAAATATATAAACAACTTCAAAGTTACATTATCGAAATCAATATGAACTTCTCCAATGTAAACCGATGTGTGTGTGTGTGTGTGTGTTTGTGTGTGTGTGAAGCGAAACATTATACCTCATGAGTTGTTGCAATTCCGGAACCTCAACGGTCAAATTTATACTTTCATCACTCGTAAGATTCTCACACCTCTAAAATTATTATTTTTACTCTGTTCCCAGTATGTTCTTAAAGGTTGACTCTTTATACTTATTCCTTACCCTCTTTAGTTTAGATAGATCTCACTAATTACAAGTAAATACTTCAACAAACAAGGATTCTCCAAACTTTGATTACTTCAACCTCCAAAACTCAACTAGACTAATAATCCCTTGTTAAAAATCCAACTTTCTCAAATAAGTGTTTGAGACTTAATCAAGGCATGTAGTACGTATTTATATAATTATTATTTTTTTTCTTATCTTACGTGCAAATTTCTATCCATTAAACTTTTTAAATTACCCTTGTAGCGAATTTTAGGTCGATGACTCCCAAGTCAAATGATCATAGGGCACCAGATTTTTAGATACCCTTGTAGGTTTAATCACTCAGTCATAAAAGTTACGAAGAAACGTTTCACAATGAGATATTTTTTTCCTCTCTTTTCTTTTCTTTTTTCCTTTATTCTTCCTCCCTTTTTTGCGATGATTAATGCAATGCAACTTATTAAACACTCATTCTCAAAAATCAACCTTTAATTTAAGATATTCACCTAATTTTCATCATATTGGCTTTAGACAATTCACACAAAAATTTACACATATGGAATCCACATTCATATCCATATCTTCCTACTACAGTAAAATCACCCCCAAACTAATCTAAATTTGGTCAAATGATGTATACTATGGTAACTTTTAGGTTTAGCATCTAAGTTCTACTATTTCAACCTATCAAGCATATGAATCAATCAATTACTTTATAATGTTAAACTTAATTCATGTGCCCAAATAATATCAGATTTTACATGAATAAGAATCAATTAATCTAAGCATGTAACATATCCACGGTTCATAAATTAATACATAATTTAAATATATTTATTATTGCAGTCAAAGCTACCTAATCCACACAAGCACAATAAACAAGAATATTTTATTTTATTTTGAATTTTGAATTTTTTTTTGTATATTAATAAAGCAACAAACACACAATCGCACACAAAAACTAAAAACTCAATATTTTTCCATCCCTAAACTTAAAGTAGACATTATCCTCAATATATTAAAGTCTAGTATAGTACATATAGGGGTGGGCAAGAAAGGAAGAAGGTACTCTCCAAATTTTCTATCTGATATTTAAGGTGACTTGATGGATTAGTTCATTCAATTCTTTTCTAAGCTACATCATGTTTGATATCCGTGTACTTTCGAAAAATGAAAGAAGACAAATAAAAGAATTAAGAAACAGTTTAACAGCAATGTGGCGTGTATGATAATCATTTTTTTACATCCCTAAATCATTGAAAAATGTGCCCTACTGTTTTTTACTCAAAAATATGATTTTCTTTTATTAGGCTTAATATCAATATGATGACCCTCTTTATTGAAAAAAAAAAAAACACGCCTAAAACTAATGTGCCTTAATAGATTATATGCAATGTAAATACAAAAAGCTTAATAAATAAATGGGTAAAAAAAAAATGGGATGCCTCCCAATAAGCTCATGATTTATATTCCCAAGCTCGATTTTTGCACAAGTGCTTCATGGCACTTTGAAAATAGTTTTGGAGGTCATTCTTAACTTGCTCAATTTGATTTTGTTTTATATTTCATAAGTCCGCCAAAATTGCACTTTACCCTTTTTAATACGGTATGACTTGTCTAAATTGCCCAATTCCAACTCAACTAAGAATATTTCAATTTCCTTATCGACTTTAATCACAAAATCAATAAATTTGGAGATTTACATGCTAATCCCATCTTCTTTGAATGCTACCAATTCATTTGGCTTATTGGTAATTAATTTATTAGTTTCTACATGTTCTTCTTTAGTTAGTTCCTCGGGTTGAATAATGAAGAAATCCTCACTTGGCATGTTATTTGGCTCATTTGGAATTACATGATCTTCAATTTTTTTATACTTTTGCATGATGATGTCTCCCATAACTATTTCACTGTCAACATTTTGTTCTTCTTATGGACCATCAAAGATTGCTTTCATTACTTTCTCTGGAGTTGCCAATAACAAGCAATTTTTAGTGTAATTCTATGCACCACAATATTCACATATCAGTCTAATCTCCCCATAAATAATACATTTGATATTTATCCCTTCAGCCAGCCATCCTTATCAATATGATAGATTGATTGTATCCTCATTTTTTAAGTTCTTTTCTGAAGATGAATTCTCCAAATAGCATATCACCATCATTTAAGTGGGATCAGTCATTTTCAATTTTTGACCTTTTGCTTCTTTTCATTTCGTGTCAGGAAAAAAATCAAACAAAAGTAAGAAATAATTTAAACCAATGTTTAATAAAAATAGTCTCCAACAATGGAGCCAAAATCTTGTTGTCGATTTTATATCTCACAAGTGTACGGATCGTAACAAGTAATATAGTGGACAATGAGTCCGGATATCGTTCCCACGAGAACCACTATCTAACGTTGGTTAAATTATTCCTAACTTTAATTTGATCGAAAAAAATTATAAGGTTTGTGATTGATGCCTAAATTATTCTAACTAAACTAAATTATAAAGTACACAATTTATCGAATTTGAGTTTTAAAAGTATGAATGTAGATGTTAGAACTTACAATTTTACCTATGAATTTCCTTTAATTCGTCAATCAAGATTCATTACTATTGTAGTGTTTGGTCGAATTCTTCTGAAGTATTCAATTTACCGCTCTCAAGTTCTCAGTAAGTCTATTTAACTAATTCAATTACATATCTCTATATGAATGAATCATAGTTAAACGCAACTATGTTCTAAGAATCCATGTAACGATTATATTAACTAATATAAGTATCTCTACATTTTATACTAAATTACCAAATTTTACTATGTGATCTAAATCTAAAACACACCTCTCGATTTGCGACAGATTCACAAAATCACTGAATAATTTGCCAAATAATTCAAAACATTAAATTTATGAATAAAATCACATATGCATTTAAAGAACTATTATCTTGAATAAAAGAAATAAATGGTCACACAGACTACATTTTTCATCATAGCAATGAATTTAGTTACTCATAATGAATAAAAATTAAAATGTATAGAGTTCAAAACCAGATTTTGAATTCTTGATCATGGAAATAATTGGATCTTGCACCAAGAATTTTCATCAACCTCAAAAGTCTTCAAACCCCAGCTTTTAATCTTTGATATTGATAATTATGCGTTTTTTCTCTCCTAAATTATGTAGAACTCCCCTAAAAGTGTCAAAAACTTGTAATTATACTCATCCCCATGTTTGTGTCGAATGTAGGATTTTTATGGGCTTCAAAATGGGCCGAAAACGCATCCTAAATACACCTAGGAGGCTCCTATGGCGCCCAGCACTACGACTATGTATTATGGAATTTGGTGGCTCCTGTTGACCTATTGTTGACTTATGTTTTGATTATAACAAACAAATCGTTTTTATTTCTAATANCTTCAATCTCAAAAGTCTTCAAATTCTAACTTTTGCTTTTTGATCCTGGTGTGTGTTTTTCTTCCTCCCCCATATTGTGTTCTCTAGTATTTATGTCTTCTTCAGGTTTTGGAAGAGTTTAAGTTGAATTGGACTTTTAAGAAGATGAGTTGTACGTGAAAACCCTATTGACAGCGGGCAATGCCTATATGGTACCGCGACGCCACGAATCTGCTTTTTTTTTCCCTAAGAGTGGGCGCCTGTATTGAGGATTGCTGCTCCAACTATGCGCATTTTTGTCATAACTTTCTTTTTCAACATCATATTAAGGCAATTCAAAGTAAGTTGGAAAGATAACTCAAATGGATACAACTTTATTAAAGATAACTTTTCTCGATTTAAAAGTTTACTATGTCAAAAATAGGTCTCAATCTATGGCTAGAAATCTGCAACATACTTGTGTGGTTGAAAATTGAATTGTGAAATTATTTTGATTATATTTCACTTATTTTTGACTTCAAATTCCATCAAATTAACCACCTAACATTCTCGAATCTTCATCATGAAACTCGATATAACTTTTGAATATTTACACTTTAGTCCACAAACTTTGAATCTTGTTCCTTTTTTTGTTATATTCGCCTATTTTTTTCAATTCCACTTCCAATCATCGAATTTCATCTAATAAACTCATTATATAATAAATTAAGCAATAATTTTATTAAAAGAATTACGGAATATCTATATTTTAGAGTCTGAATAAGTGTATAAATACATTTATCACTCGTTGTACTAAAATACTTTATAAGTACTGTAAAAGTAATATTTGATACCAATTTGTTGGGAGAATTTGATGAGTCTCAAACGAACTGAAAAAAATAAAATTTAGGATAAAAAATTAAGAGAAGAAAATTATACTCTTAAAACTCAACTTCTACTATTCACGTTTTTTGTGATGATGAAATACTACAAATGAGCAACATTTTTATATTATATTTGGTACATAATAATTAATTGCTAATACATGTATTTAAACTCCCATTAAAATTTCAAGATACATGAAAAAAATTCATCTATAATAACTCTAGATTTATATAGATCAAGATTTATCAAGTCAAGATTCATTGAGTTTAGATTAATGCGAATGTTAATTAATCGAGAATTAATAACATGGAATCCATCCATTACAAGAATTTTGTAATATTTATTACATGTCGAAAAAAGAAAAATAAGGTATTATTAAAATAATGAATTGTAGTAGGGTTAAAACCGTCCAAAAATGATTCTCACTTGATGTGATATTTAAAATATTATATATTTATTACCTATTAAAAAATGAAAAACAAGATATTATTGAAATGATTGAATTGTAATAGTGTTAAAATCATTCAAAAAATTATTTTCAGTTGATGTGATATTTAATATTATATAGATTACTAGTTGTGGCCGTGCAATGCACGGGTGGTAATATTTTTTAGG
>CAIGRL010279572.1:0-10477 GCA_903798325.1 Fraxinus xanthoxyloides
GTGGATGCATGGCTGAACAATGCCTTGTGGTTTTATCCTACGATTAGTGTTGCTTTGAGAGAGGAAAATAGATTGATAAGTGATAGGATGAAACACATTTTATATGAGGTACATCTCCCAGCAATTCTATTACATTTTCTTATTATATCTGTAACTCTATTTTTGAATTCGAGATAGTTGTGTGATGAAATTTACCCTTAGGAATCGCACTACTATCCATTATCTAGGTTACCTCCACCCATTTTGCATGCATATTTTCTAAGTGTTTCTTTAGTGTTGTAAAATTCAAAATTGTTGATGTCTTAAACTGGAATGTTGATATGCAGTGTAAACTCTCCTATCAACTTTAGTATAAGTTGTTTCCTAACTCTATTAAGTTTGTGAGCAAGTTTAAAAGTGGAAGTGCTTTATTTAATTTATAAAAATTGTAAAGAAGTTCATTTAATGCTAACATCTACAACTTGTTTATTTGTGGTATCAAAATATATTATAAAGTTGGATAAAATAAAAATAACAGTCCTGACTTGATATTACTGTCCTTATTGACTAATATATGTCGGTTTCACTCAATAACTACACATGAACACATCTTATACATCAAAAAAGTAAACACGGAAGCAATTGCCAACAAGGCCCCTATGAAGTTGTCTACATCCTTGACCCCCAACCCAATGAAGAACATCTAGCTACTAACATGATACAACCAAACACTTCACAAACATCTCTTCAACACAAAAATGTAAACACTACACCAATAGATAGCCACCAATCTGAAGAATGTTTACACATGAAGTTGATAAACTAGCAAACAAAGAGCAAAAGTAAGAGTAGTTATTTGAGAATTTAAAATATGTATTTTGATTCTCTTTTGCATGTTTATGTCCACGGTCCACCAAAACCCACTCCCAACAACTCCATTTGTTGTACTAACTTTTGTTTATTGTACGTATAAACATGTGTGATTGTTTACCCTCCTAACGGAACTTTTGAACAAATACTATCATTTGGGACAATATGTTCTAATTAGTGAATGTTTAATAATTAAAATGTGAAGAAAGGTTTGAAACATAAGTGCAACAATAAACAAAAATTAAAAACATAGCCAGCATTTGAGAAGAATTGCTTTTGTGTGTGTGTGTGTGTTTTTTTTAACTTAATATGGCCTTACCTTTCAAGTCCTCCTGTCTACAGCGCTAGAAGGTTGAAATTCCTTATTGTCGATATGGAAATCAACAATTCATCGACGCATTATGGGAAAAAGTTATCAAATAGGTTTGGCTTATACGAATCAAATAATTAAATTTTGATATTTATTACCTTATTACTATATATTTGATACATACGCAGATTTAGGCTTCAGCAAAGAACATGGAAATGTGAATATCCTAATTCACATGCATCCAAAAGTTTGCCCCTAGCCAGCTAAAATCCTTGGGGCACCCATGGTGCACATAGTTATTTTATTATACATGTTCACATCAATTTTGAAAAAATCAACTTTCTTTTCCCCTATAAAAATCCATTCCTCACAACCATATCATCCATTCCAAAACCATTTATCTTTAACAGAATAAGCAGCTACAACTTGTCGAGAATTAGGGTTATTGAGAAATGGCTTTCAATAGTAAAACATCAATTGCCCTCTTTCTATTGAAATATGAAGAAGATATCTATATTGATATGAGAGGAAAAAGTAGGAACAAATTTATCTCAATTCATTCAAAATGAAAATGTGAATGTACAAGGAAGAAGATTGCCTATTTATACAAATTGCCAACTAACAAAACTAACTGGAAACCATGAAATGACATAAATACTCCTTATATTATTTTACACTTCAACACTCCCCCTCAAGATGGAAAATGTATATTCAACACTCCCATCTTGCTAAGTAATGATGTGAATCTTGTTCCAGCCAAAGGTTCGGTCAATATGTCTGCTAGCTGTTGTTGAGAAGCTGTATATAGCATCTTCACCTCATTAGCTTGAATATTATCCCTTACCAAGTGATAGTCAATTTCTATGTTCTTGATCCTTTCGTGAAAAACCAGGTTGCTTGCTATGTGTATAGCTGATTGGCTATCACAAAACAGCAAGCCTGGTCTGGTATGATCAACATTAAAATCACTTAATATGTTCTTTAGTCATGTAAACTTACATATTGCAGCAGCCATTGATCTATATTCTGCTTCAGTTGATGATCTAGACACGGTATGATACTTTTTAGACTTCCATGATACTAGAGAATCCCCCAAAAATATACAATAACTTGTAATAAATCTCCTTGTATCAGAACATGGTGCCTAGTCAACATCACAATATCTGTTGAGCTGAAGATTCGATTTACTTGAGAAGAATAAGCCATGCCTTAGTGTGCCTTTTAGATACCTCAAAATATGGTAGGCTACTTCTAGATGTGGCTGCTTAGGCGATTGAAGAAATTGACTTAATATTTGAACAACATAGGATAAATCTTGCTTGGTTATAGTGAGATATAAAATTTTTTCTATAAGTCTTCTGTAAACACTAGGATCAGCAATAGTTCCACTTCCATCTTTACTCAACTTCAGATTGCAAGGTAAAGGACTATTAGCTGGTCTAGCTCCAAGAGAGCCAGCATCTGTTAAAACATCTAAGGCATACTTTCTCTGACAGATAGTTATTCTTGTTGAACTTCTTGCAATTTCAAGACCCAAGAAATATTTTAAAACTCCTAAATCCTTCAACTTGAATTTCTTATTCAGTTCATCCTTGAACTGTATGATGTAAAGTAAATTATTCCCTCCAATTATTATGTCGTCTACATATATCAGAAGAATAGTATATGAGCAGCCACTTGTTTTGCTAAACAATGAGTGATCAGACTTTGACTGCCTGAAACCATGTGATAGAATGTAAGATGTCAGCTTCATGTTCCATTGTCTTGAAGCTTGCTTCAACCCGTAAATAGATTGGTTTAACTTACAAACCAGTTGTTTTCCTTGCTCACCCTGCTGCTCATAACCTGGAGGCATGAGCATGTAGACGTCTTCATTTAACTCACCATGGAGAAAGGCATTATTGATGTTCAATTGGTGAAGGTGTCATTGTTTGGAGGCTGCAACTGCTAGAAGAGTCTTGACAGTTACTAATTTTGCAACAGGAGAAAAAAATCTCTTCATAATCCAATCCAGCCAGTTAAGTAAACCCTTTAGAGACTAGACCTACTATTTTCCTTTCCTCTGTGCCATCAGAATTCATCTTGACCTTGAAAACTCATTTACATGCAACTGTGGTCTTATCAGTTGGGAGTTCAGTAACATCCCAAGTATTATTGGAAACTAAAGCATTATATTATGCATCCATTGTTGCAATCCAATCAGGATACTGTGAAGCTTCATTAAAATCTCTAGGCTCAAAAGCAACAGACAAAGCCTAGGTAAACGCCTCTAAGTAGGGGACAACAGAACATATCCTAGATAATCTTTGATGGGATATTGCTTGCCAATCACAGAATCTTTCTTCATGGAACTTGACTGAGGAATTAGCAACTGAGACATGAGACTGCAATGATAGTCTTGTAAGTATGAAGGTGGATGTTTAGATCTAGTAGATTTCCTTGTAGGTATGATGTGAGGTATTGAAGGATTTGTAAATAAAGAGGTACTTGATTCTACAGATGGAGAGGTAGAAATATCAAGAGATGATGGAGTTGGATTTCGGAAACTCTGATGTTCTGAAATATTGAAATTGACTGAAGTGGGAATCGAAGGAAACTCGTCAGCATTTGAGGTAGAATTTATGGGAAATAAAGTGGAAGAAGATTGATGTGCAATATCAGACTTAGATAGGGCAGCAAGCAATGAAGAATTGTAAAAAAGAAAAATATTTTTACAAAATGATACATCTATGGAGACAAAAATAGCATTAGTTTTGAAATTAAAGAGTTTGTATGTCTTCATTCCATAAGGGTAGCCAATGAAGATGCATGGAATTGCTCTTGGATCGAATTTGGTTCTATTTCTCTTCAAGGTTGAGGCATAGCAGAGGAACCCAAAGACCTTGAGATGACTATAGGGTGGTATGGTTTTGAACATCTCATAAGGAGATTTGTTGTCAAGCAATGTAGTTGGTGTTCTTTTATAATATGAGTGGCTGTTAAAATGAAATCCCCCCAAAAACGAATAGGTAAATTAGCTTGGAATCTAAGAGCTCTAGAAACATTGAGGAGGTCCTGGTGCTTCCTTTCAACAACATCGTTTTGTTGTTGTGTTTCGACATAACTCAACTGATGAAGAATTCCTTTGGAAAGGTAAAAATCAGTCATTTGAAACTCTAGACCATTGTCAGATATGATCATCTTTATATTACATTGGAAGTGAGTTTGGATGAGGTTATAGAAGGACTGAATGAGAGTTCTAGTTTGATATTTTTCCCTCATCAGATAGGTCCATGTCGTTCTACTAAAGTCATCAACAATGGTTAGGAAGTATTTCGAGTCATCTAAAGAAGTGACTGAATAAGCCCCAAAATGTCACAATGGATAATCTCAAATATGTGTGATGCTTTAGTCTCACTATTAGGAAAAGATAGTCTATGATGTTTGGCCAAAGGACAAATAGTACAATGTAATTCCTTATTGGCTTCAATATTGGGAACAAATTTATGTAAAAGAAATAGTTTGGAAATAGGTAAATGTCCTAATCGACAATGACATAGATCAATATTCATTTTGACATTAGAATCAACAACAGTATTACAGGCAGGAATAACAGATTTATTACATTAAAAAGGAAACTAGGAATATCAATAAATTTGTTGATGTTGAAATTGTCAGAATCAGAATTGAGCTGATAATAATGTGAGGGTTGAACTTTGTTTTGAGACTGAGGCTGTTGGAAATGATAGAGTCCATATTCAAGTATGCCTACCCTAATCATCTTCCACGTTGAAAGATCCTGGATAAAACAAGCATCATAAGAAAACATTAGACAGCAATTATGTTCAAGTGTTAATTTGCTAATTGATATTAGATTGAATTTAAATGATGGCACAACAAGCACATTGCTCAAGTATAAAGTGTGGGATAACTTCACTTTCTCAATGTGAGTAACAGCTACGTTATCACCATTAGGTAGCCTTACAGAAGCACCAACAACAGCAGTCACAGCAATCAAATGCTTGATAGAATATACCATATGTTTTGAAGCACCAGTATCGATTTACTTGAAACTGATGAATAGTCAAGATGTATCTGGTTACTTGAGAAAGCAGACGGATCAGAAGCCATATCCTAAGGCTGTCGATTTTGAACTATTTGACTTTTCAATTGAGGCATAACATAAACAGGATCTGCTGACACTGATTTGGGTGATAGTAAGTTGTGAAAGAGAATTCATTATTCATGATGCATCATTGTTAGACATTTGGCCATGATGAGATTGCCCTACAACATTAACAACTGGAGGTCTTCCCCTACTAATCATGTGATTAGGTGGATAACCAATCAACTTATAGCATTTGCCTTTGATATACCCAGGCATACCACAGAGACTACATACAGGTCTTTCCCTTCTCTGAGTAGGATAAGCAAAATTAAACCTCTGATTGAATGATTTCTGCACAACTTTACCTATAAACACAGCAGCATCATGTTTTGCTTCTTTACCAGCTACTATCTCCTTTTGTCTTTCATCTCGTAGGATAAGTGTAAAAACCTTATTCAACAAAGGTAATGAATCCATTAGCAGAATTTGACCTCTAACACCAGCAAAGTGATCGTCTAAACCCATGAGAAACTGCATAATTTGCTCCTCCTGTTTATAATCACTGTGATCAACACATGGTCTGTAATTTTCCAATTCCTCCCACAGTCCTTTGAGCCTATTAAAAGAGGAATTAACTGCGTTGTTTGCTTGGAAAATTGAAGCAATTTGTTTCTTCAATTCATGGGTCCAAGGTCCATTCCCGTGACTGTATATATCACAAAGTTCGATCTAAATGTCTCTAGTTGAATCCTTGTGCATTACACTTGGATAAAGCTCCTTAGGTATTGAATTGATGATCCAAGAGGAAACCACATGGTTACACCTCATCCAAGCCTTATACAGTGGATCATCCTGAGAAGGCTTGATGATAGATCCATCAACAAAACCTTGTTTATTTTTAACACTAAGCGCCATAGTTGCTGCTCGACTCCATGTCGCGTAGTTCTCTTCAGTGAGAGTAACAAAAATCAGTTGCATTTCAGTGTTATCTCCATAGTGCAGATAATAAGGACTACTTGGATCGCTCTCAATCAATTAATCATAGAAATTACATCCGCTCCAGTTGCATCATCACTTTAGGATCCATTGACTGAATTTGATTGTTCAAATTGGCTTTGAACCTCCCCCTGACCCTAGAATCTCTCGTCATTGATTACTGAAAAAAAAAAAATCAAAAGAAGAAGATCACAGAGTCGCATACGGAAGGAGCAATCCTCTTTGATACCATGTTGAAATGTAAAGAAGAGATCTAGATTGATGGGAGAGGAAAGGCAGGAACAAATGTATCTGAATTGATTCAAAATGAAAACGTGAATGTACAAGGAAGAAGATTGCCTATTTATACAAATTGACAACTAACAAAACTAACTGGAAACCACAAAATGACATAAATACCCCATTATACTATTTTACACTTCCAACACTTTCTAGCACTAAATCTTCTCTTCTTCACTCTTACTAGTGCATGTGGCACTTTCCCTGCTCCTATACCAAGACCTAAACCGAACCCCAAGTCAAGCCCAAGCCACGGAAAGGCCATTTGCGCTATGGATACCCTAAAATTGGGGATATGTGCTAATCTGCTTGGTGGATTGATTGGTGTTAACTATCGGGACACCACCAAAAACTCCATGCTGCACCCTTATTGAAGGCATCGCTGACCTCGAGGCTGCGATCTGCCTTTGCACTGCCATTAAAGCCAATGTTTTGCGCATTAACCTTAATGTTCCTCTCTCCTTTAGCCTGCTTCTTAATGTCTGCTTGTCCCGTCACGTTTCATATGTGCCTAAACAAACTTCTTTTGGCTCTTAATTTTCTCAGACATTTGAATTTGTACTTTAAGATCATTGCATTATTGTGCTTGATAACTTCTAGTTCCCTTTTTAGCAAATAAGAAAGAAACGAAAAGAGAAAAAAATCTTGTTCGCATGGGATGTGAGAATAGCTTGTAATTTGCATATTTTACTTGTCCAAAATGTATCCACTATTCATTTTATATCATATATTGTTATCTAGAAGCAATAATCGTAAGCTTTTCTCTTGATCTCTAAATAATATTACGGTTATTTGATTGGGATTTATCTGAATTTCAGTGATATAAGAGGAATATAATTACTAAAATTTTCTAGGAATTAATCAAAATTTTCCATTAAATGCCTGTGATCTTGGATATTTAAATTTTTGGAATCCTTGATGCATGATAATAACAAAACACATGTAGCATGATGAAAGTTTTATACAAAAATATCCAAACCAACAAAATGTAAAACAAAAAAATTCTCATTATTAACTCAGTGGAAAAATAGTCTATTGTTAAACAACAACAATTAATAGTATCTATAAATTTCGCACATTAATAAATAAATAAAAATTCTGATGGACAGTCAATGAAAAGATTGTTAATTACACAAGTAATATTAGTAACTTGTGAGGATTAATTTCCTCGGTTTCTTCAAGAAAAAGAAGAATTATATGTATAAAAATTAAGGAGAAACTGCAGTAGAACGAATCCAAGAGCTCCACATTTCATTGTCAGAAATAAGTAATAACTAATTCTATAGAAAACTTAAAAAGACAAAAGGATCGTGAAAAATCACTAAAAAAATTTTGTATGAAGTATCTCCTAAAGTATAAAAATCAACAAAAAATCGAAAAATTACCATGATAAATTAAAAACATCGTTTAAAAACGTAAACTATTAAATGAGGTATGAGTTTAGTAGGGTGGAACATTGATGAATTATGATCAACCTCTTCCACAAGTAATAATTAGAAATCATCAAATGCTTATATGTCAATTGAATTACAGCATTTTTTTTATTTTTTTTTTTTCATTTCCAAAACTGTATATTTTTTTTTATTATTATTTACATCATAATTACATAATATATAGAAATTTTTGCTCTAATTATTTTTAGAAATTGCTAAATCCTCAAAGTCTATTTGATGATAATATACCAATGGAAAAAGAAAAAAAAAATTAGATGTGGTTGAATTATACACGTCAAGTTGCTTGCAAGAAGTCCATTCATCGGCCATGAGAATTCGGAAGAATCTCTATGGCAATGTTCTTCGCAGAACAGTACAGTCCAGACTCCAAGAATTTGTTGAATGTAATGTATATTCATGTGCAAATGGAAGAAAAAGAAGCTTCAATTCACCAAGATTCCGTACTTAAATATGTCTCTTTCTACTAAACATGTAATATTAAAGTTGACGGGTTTAATAACATTATTACTTCACATGTTCTTATCGATTTTTATATCCCACAAATATATGGATTATAAAAGTAATTAAATGGACTTCTCAAGAGGACTACTATCTAACAATTGATTAAATTATTCCTAACTTTAAATTATTTCTAACTTCGATTTGATTTAATAGTTATCTTTCTTTGTGTGATCTTTTATTTTAAATAAAGAAAAACAATAGAAGTTGATTTTTTTTTATATGATGGGTTAAGTGTTGGGATTCATGATTTTACCATAATCTTAATTTCAATCACTAAGTTTTATACAATTTATTATGTTTAACCAATCGAATTCTTCTAACATCTCAAGTTGTCAATGAATCTATTTAACTAAGTCAATATCATATCTCTATATGAATTCGGATAAACCTTCGTTAAACGCATTAAATTTCTAAGAATTCATATAGCGATTTCATTGAGTAGCATGTATATCTACGTTTTATACTAGTTTTCCTTTATACATGGTCTAAACACATAATATGCATCTCTACGTAATTATTGTTCACAAAAATCAATGAATAAGTAACCAGGTAATCCAAGATTTAAGATTGAAATTAAAAACAATTCACACAATCAATTTGAGATTAAAACTTTTTAATTAAAAATAAGGTTCAAAATTGGGTTGCAACCATTCATCTAAACTAAATACTTAATTATATATCATGGGAGAATAAAAATACAAGAATAAATTAAAGTACATGACTGGGTTTTAAGAAAAAACAGGAAAAAGATGATCCCGTCTTTTTCTTGTCGGATCTTGAAATCCTAACTTCTTGATTTTTCCTTCCTTTCGTCATGAATAATATATGTACAATGAATCCCCCAAAACTTGGCTTGAATGAATGTGTATGATGAAACTCTACAAGCCACTTTTACTTGTTGGACTAAGTTATGTATTTAGAAAACAAGATTTAAACAAAATCCTTGGCCAAGTGAGCCTTGAATGATTACTAACAATTATATCCTCAAAGCTATAATTGTTGAAAATAATTGCTAACAAGATTTTATGGAAAGTCTAAGATCCCTTGGTAATTTTATTTTTTGCTGTTATCGTTGTTTAGTAGCGATACCAAGGAATTTGTAAACTAGTATTTGTCACAATTTTCGATTGTGGTTTATTTTTATTTTTTTGAAAAACGATAATAAAATTATCATTGTATAATTGTTGCTAAATCTGTAATTGTTGATGCTAATTCTAATAGTGAGCAACATGAGATTTCAAAATACAATAGGAATATTTACAAGGGTGAGGATAGATATTTGTTTACAAGGCAAGAGATGACGATTTTCTTATTACCATTCCCAAGGCAATTACGTGTCACTTGATGCCTAATGATAAACAATAATCGAGATGCATAGATTGAAATAAGACTACAACTATGTCACGTGAGATTTAACTTATTCATTTATATCATTAGGTCCTTGTCACCTTAGAATTAGTTAATCTTTCATCTACTTATTGTAAATTTGAAACATAAACTCCGTCATTAATGCTAGTTAGCTCAGCTGATTATTGAACGTCAGTAAGTTTATTGCTAAAACAAAGAAGTAACAATATCATAATTTATTAAACCTTGTGTTTAATCAATGGAATACCCAAACACCTTAGTACTGACTGCCATCAACAGTATCTCAAATAATACCCTTAAGAAATCTCATCAAGAAATATGGAAAAAACACAGATAGAAATATAAAGAAAGACTCGAAAATCTTCGAAATGGAAGGAAATTGGTGTTGGTTTATGCGCATTGGAAGCCAGATGGGACATTCTTCCCACAGTAGTTGAGCAACAAGCTAAGGGAAACTGGTACATTAAGGTTAATGCCCAAAACCTTAGCTTTAATGGCAGTGCAAAGGCAAACCGCAGCCTCGAGATCGGCTAGACCTTGGATAAGGGAACAGCATGGAGTTTTTGGAGGGGTTCCAACAACTACGTTCACCAAGCCATTTAGCAAGTTGGCACACACTCCTAACTTTAGAGT
>CAIGRL010279584.1:0-11036 GCA_903798325.1 Fraxinus xanthoxyloides
GTTATAGCAAAAGGTATGATTTTTTAAAGGACTGAAGCAGGTCTCCATTTTCTTGGATCTTTGAACTGATGCATGAATGCTTTCCAAGCTGTGGAGAACCTGAAGATCGAATAAGGAATGCTTCCGATGGTTCTGTGCGAGTAGGACTATCTACATTTGTACAGAATGGTGGATTTAGTTTTATGGTTACTTTCTGTTTTCGGGTTACAGTGTGTGCTGCCTTTCATGAGATATCAGATATCTTTGAATTCCAGATTGTTGGGAGGTTAATGGGATGGGGATAAACTAACATATAACATGCTTTGCTCCTGTTTATTGCGATTGTCTTTACCTATAGTACGATGGACCAAGTTTACCAGACTTGCCTCTTCTGGCAAGTAATATTAGTAACACAAGATATTGATAATTTTTACCATGAAATACATATATATTCTCTTTGGTCCTTTGCTCTAAGGAGTTTTTTATTTTGCAGACTATTGAAAGCAGCCCATGTGAGGAAAATCATGGAGAAGAAGTGACGTTGTCACAACTGGTATGATCTGTTGAAATGTTACTGTTACTGTTATTGTTGTCTTGAATTTTTTTTATTTCCATTGTCAATTTTAGATTTCTCTTAACTGTTTTCATTAAAACAAGTTATTTGACGACTACTTTTAAGTTAAATTTCCCATTTCTTCATCTATTATTTTTTCTTTTTTTACCAGCATTCTGTATGAGGCACATTTCTACGATATTTCTCAGTTTCTTTTCCTATGGCTGGCAGTTTGGGCAATACTGACATCCTTTTATAGCATTTAATTGACTTGGCAGGATCTGAAAGTTCT
Source organism: Fraxinus xanthoxyloides (assembly GCA_903798325.1). Lineage (NCBI taxonomy): Eukaryota > Viridiplantae > Streptophyta > Magnoliopsida > Lamiales > Oleaceae > Fraxinus > Fraxinus xanthoxyloides. The sequence continues at coordinate 825 of CAIGRL010279584.1, forward strand.
AAAACAGAGACCACTGGGTTGAGGAGAAAAGAAGGTTCATACATAAATAAAAGCTTACTATCTCTTGGCACTGTAAGCATGTAGCTCATATTTCTGTCTGTTTAATTTTTCTCATTGCTTTTCATTTTTACCCCTGTATATGTTAAGACTTGTTCTCATTTCTACTTGGTTACACGATGAATCATTTGCTTCCTCTGCTGTCATTTTTGTTCCCCTTGGTCAAATTGTCTAGAAGTTACGTTTGTTTAATCTTTGTCATTCACAAGTTAAATTACTTTTTTTGGAGCTGAAGCTAAATATGTAGGAGCATCCTGCTTAAAATAACCATAAACGACCTTGATTATCTCTAATAAAGCACATCAAGGAAGACTTATGTGACCTGGAAGCTATAAAGAAAAATTAATTCTTATAGATATTTTCTGCGTAATTGGCTACTTGGCATTTGTGATGAGCGCAGATGATTTTACTATTCATATGCTCTGTTTATCCAGGTGATATCTAAACTAACAGATGGAAAGTCTACTCATATACCGTATCGAGATTCAAAGCTGACCCGTCTGTTGCAGTCATCTCTTAGTGGCCATGGTCGGGTGTCTGTAAGTTTTAGTGCATCATTTGTAAATTTATTATCTGCAGCTTCCATTTCCATTAAACACTTAGCTGGGAGTTTGAAATCTGTGAATTTATATGAATGTACTTTATTAAGATAATATTTCATTTTACTTCTTACTGAAACTTGACTGTTCATTGCATCTTATTGTAGCTTATTTGCACAGTTACACCAGCCTCTAGCAATACTGAAGAAACACACAACACACTTAAGTTTGCTCATCGTAGTAAGCATGTGGAAATCAAAGCCTCACAAAATAAGGTGATTGTGTCAATGCTTGTTATTATACATGTTCAAAATTTTGAAGCTGATGAAATTTTGTAAGAGGTCACACCTATATGTTTCCTTGATTGCTCTGTATAGATTATTGATGAGAAGTCTCTCATCAAAAAGTACCAGAAAGAAATATCCAATCTGAGAGAAGAGCTTCAGCAATTAAAGCGTGGCATGATGGAAAACCAAAATGTGACGGCTCCACAGCAAGAAGATCTAGTTAATCTGAAGCTTCAGGTTTGCTCTTTCAGAAAATGTGATATGCATGTTTATGTTATTCAGTTGTATCATAGTTCACATTGAGAAAGAAGATTAATGGAATGATTGTGTATGGTTACTATGATGATCCTTGTTCTACTAATACTGGCTTTGACCTTGTCGCACTGCACTGATTATTGTCTAATTGCAGAGTATGCTTGGTTGAACAATTCTGCCATAAATATTCTGGACCAAAAAGGAACATGTCTCTAGCTTTGTAATATTATTCTGTAACTTGGGTGGAGATTACTAACTCGATAACTTCCCATAATATTAATTTTGGTCCTGGTAGATGGGCCGTATCAAATTGGTCAAGATATAAAACTGGCTTGAGACTAATTATAATGTTGGAACTAATTATAAAAACTAATGACCTTCTAATCTGCTAGTCAATTTGGTCATTAGCATTTGGTTCTTTTAACATTCTTGATAAATTTAATGTTCTCCTTTGCCCTTGCAATCATCAACATATTTCCTTTGCTTCTTCTAATTGCATATTTTGTTGCGAAACATTATCTATGTATTATCCTTCTACTTCTTCAGGAAAGAGGAAGTGCAGGGGGTGGGTTTGGGAGTCTGGAAATGTTGGAAAAATACTGAACATGTTTTCACTAGCATGGTTTCTGTGGACCAAATTAGTAAGATATTGCTAGATAGTTGGATTCTTCTAATATGCCTTATTTGTTGCAGTTGGAAGCTGGGCAGGTTAAGTTGCAATCGAGATTGGAGGAGGAAGAACAAGCCAAAGCAGCTTTAATGGGAAGGATTCAGAGATTAACTAAGCTTATTTTGGTTTCTACCAAAAATACAATACAACCAACCGTCCGCCAAAAGCCTGGCCATAGGAGGAGGCATTCATTTGGTGAAGATGAGGTTAAAGGATAGCATTTTTTTCTCTTTGCGAGACACCCAGATGATTAAGTTTTATCTGACAATAAATAACAACTTTCAGGGATATATGTCCAACTTTACCTCATGAAGGTTCCAATTGTATTCCTGTCTTATTTTTAAAGTCATTGTTCATGCAGCTAGCTTACTTGCCAGATAAAAAACGAGAGTACATGATTGATGATGATGCTGGAAGTATCGATTCTGAAATTTCAATGGATGGAAGGGGTGATGTCACAAATCTAGATGAGTTAGTCAAAGATTACAAAAGGAACAGGAGGAGAGGGATGCTTGGCTGGTTCAAAGTGAAAGTAAATAATTCAATGTTTCTTCTTTGTCGTCTTTCACATTGACTTGCAATGCACTGCATATTTAATTGTTGAAAAAGACCAGGAATATATGTGTTTCTTTCTTCTGATGTTATTCAGTAAATGCAATATTTTATGGTTTTACGATATCACATCTTAAGCATAAATTGATTTTTCAGTATCTGTGGAAGTTTGATATGACTAGGACCATTTCCATGATGGACCTGATTTCATCGTTTGATGTTCATAAGTGTAACCAATTGTAATTAGCCACTATGGGCTGTTCTCTACAAATTTCATCAAGCCATAAGCACCCTTGTGGCAAACTCGAAGTTACGTGACATTGACATACCTTTCTCATTGGTCACTTCTCCAGCATTCTCTTAGGATAGTGGACCAAGTTTTGAGTCTTTCTCTGATCTTCTGCAAAGCAAAGGATAGTGGACCAAGTTTTGAGTCTTTCTCTGATCTTCTGCAAAGCAAGAATTCTTTTGGAATTAAATAATTATTTCCATAAAGATTGTTTTGTATATTCTTATGTGATTCGCAATGAATGCTGCATTGCCAATCTGATCACTGCAGATGTGGTACAGTGATCCTACGCCAGTCTAAGCCATCCATTGTCTTAAGATCAGCCTTGCTGGGTCCAGATAGGACTGTTTATGCTCAAAGATACCAGATTCCACACCTATGGTCTTGTAATATAATTGTTTATGCTTATAGAACGTCTTTTTCTTCTCATCTATAATCTTGCCATTGGACTGTTTTCTCCAGTGGTGCAATGCATTTTTTATTGCTCCATATTGGCCATTTCCATGCTCTAATTTCTTGGTTAGGTACTGAAAATGTGCTTCATTTTCCAAAGTAATGTTAAATACGTGAATTGAAATCCAAGTCCTATATTTGAAATCGTGTCTCTTATATGCTCTTTTCCTTTGAACAACAAAATTTTTGAATGAAGTTCAGTTTATTTGAATTCAAGATTTTTTTATTTTTATTTTTCCCATTAATTATATGTTTCTGGTTATAGAAGATTGACATTATTGAGTCACACCTTCTGTATGGTGTTATGGATTATTAATTCTAAACTAACTTGGGAGGGATGAAAATAACGAAGTTGTTATTTGACACGTGGTTAGTAGATAAAATATATGTAATGCATTGAAAAAAGTAATTTTTTCTTCAACCATTTAAACTAGTTATTCTTTTCTTCTCAATTTATTTATTTTTCAATTATTAATTTTGTATGGTAGCTATTGATCCATTATGTCTTTATTAGTTCTTTTTTTGTGTATATTTACTTAAACATGGAAAGAACCAAACATTATGCAAACCAAATAGAAACCATGCATAATTATTACCCAAAGGGAAAAGCATTTGATGAATGTCTTTCAGTTAATTTATGAAATGAAATTTCAAGACAAACAATTCATAGTTGTAATGTTTGTATCGGTACGATGGGTAAGATTTTGTTTCTGCTCTTCCGCATGCTATGTAAATTTATTATTTGTGTTGACAGATGTCATGACACAACACAATGTTAAAATTATGATTATTTTGTCTCTATGATGACAATATCTAACTTTTTTGGCACAGAAGCCCGATAATCTGGTCGGCTCCTCACCAACTGCCGATTATGAGATCTCTGCCAATGATTCACCTGCATCCTCATCAAAATCATCCCAAAGTAGAGTTACATTTAGTGATATGAAAGATGGACAGAGGAAATCAATCAGTAGAAGAGTCGATGATGGTGCTAGTGTTGATTTTCTTCGTGAAAGAACTCAAGCTGGTGATTTGTTCAGTGCAGCTGTTAATGGGCGGCGTCTCCCAACAGTGAGTTGCTTCAGCTTATCTTGTTTGCAAAACCTTTCAGGTTGTATGCTGTAATTTAGTTGATTGAAAATATAGCCCCCTTTGTCTACGATTTTTTTATTACCCCTGTATATTCTTGTTTATGTACTCATCCATTAGATGTGAACACCCGTGTACATATTTTTTTGTAATTTTTTTAAGCGGCTTGCTTTTCACATGGGACTCCAGTTTTTCTAGCTGGAGGAAATTTCCTTCTTTCTGCATTTAACAGCCTGTCAACCATTTTCACCAATAATCAATTTTGCCATGTTTCCTTGAGTTATTAGCTTAACTTAAAAAATATAAATGCCTTTTAGACTGGGACCACCATCACAGATCAAATGGATCTTCTCCGTGAGCAAATAAAAATGTTAGCTGGAGAGGTGGCGCTATGCACTAGTTCTCTGAAACGATTATCAGAGCAAGCAACTAAGAATCCCGAAGACCGACAACTTCTGGTTAGTTATTTTTCCTGGCTTTATTATGAATACATATACACACAAGTATGCTGCAAAAAGTCATTATTTTCTAAAAATATTCATTATTGTCCAATATGGATATTATTGTCCAATATGATATATATGTTGAAATTACATGTTTTGAGATGGATCAAATGTCTTGAAAATCTTGTGTAGTGCAGGATGGCCTGTGCTCTTGTTCCTATATGCTGTACATGGTCCACCTGGGTTTTAGGTTGAGAGTAAAGAGGAAAATTATGCATACCAATTTGTTTAGTCTTAAATATCTATGCGAAATTTACATTCAAAATGTATAAGGATGTTTTTTTTTCCTTTTTTTTACGAAGTCCATATATTTGATTGTTGGTGATCTTTGTTTTTGCCATGGTCATTGATCTAGGAAAACATGCGAAAGCTGAAGGATGAAATAAGAGAAAAGAAGCTTCAAATGCGTGCTCTGGAACAACGTATGCTTGGATCAGTAGAGATATCTCCACATGGTTCAAGCAATACTGAGATTTCTGAGGTGAATTTTGTTAAAATGATAGACTAAGAGATATACAAAATATTGTCTGCAGTTCATCTCCTTGCGTGCATACCAGATTCATTTGGGGACTTGCTGCTGTTATGGGGACAAATTTTATTCATTCGAATTTTTTTGTTCTAACTTGCCATTATTTAATGTCTTCATTATTTATATTAAGAACTTCATATTTAACGGGGCATCTTTTCATGTTCCTTGTTGTGCAGGCTCTGACTAGCCTAGCTACTCAACTAAATGAGAAAACTTTTGAACTTGAAGTAAGCTGAAGTTATTGTAGTTTGTGTTTAACAAATTGACATGAATTGGAAAATGTATCGACTAACTTGGACAACTTTCTCATGTATGGTTGACAAAGATTAAATCAGCAGATAACAGGGTCCTTCAGGAGCAACTACAAGTGAAGGTAAATTCGATTATTGGTTTAGTTCATTGCTTATACTATTACCTTATTAATTGATGTAGTTTTATGTGCAATTAGACGATGGAAAATGCTGAGATGCAAGAAACCATCTTTTTGCTAAGGCAGCAGCTTGATTCCTCTCAATTGGATAAAAGTTCAAGTGCACCTCATAGGATTGATAATGATTGGAACACACTTCCAAGCTGCTCTAGAGAATGTTTAATCAAGAAAAGTGGAAGGAGGGATGAGATCAATTCGTGTGAAGAAACATCTCTTGAAGAAAATACACCAATTGGTGTCATGAGCTTAAATAGGATATTCAACACTGAGGAGGCCAAAGACTGCAATAGTGATGCATTTTTGAATTCTCAGCTTCTTTTGCAGGTAGGTGCTGATTAGGCTCTGAGGGGCCTTTGTTGTCTAACTATGAGTCTTGCAATGTACATCTAGCCTCATCTTGCTATTCAGGTGATATTTTCATTTAACATTATATTATTACCTATTTATTCTGTTGCTCAGGCTGCGGAGATAGAATCATTTAAGCAAGAGAAGGCAAAACTTGTGGAAGAGAAGGATGGACTAGAAGTCCACAGCCAAAAGCTAGCTGAGGAAGCTTCTTATGCAAAAGAGCTTGCAGCAGCAGCAGCAGTTGAGCTTCGGAGTTTGGCAGAAGAGGTAACAAAGCTTTCATACCAAAATGCAAAACTCACTGCTGAGGTGACTTCGAAAGAATTCCGCTGTAAAGCAAATTGCTGTCAGAGGTCAGGTTCAATCGATATGAAGCAAGCTAAAATAAATGGTCGATCTGATGCACGATTGAGAAAGCCAGAGGACTGTTTGTCTATGGATGAGCTTCAGCAAGAACGAAATGCACGATACCAAAGAGAGGCCTCTTTGGTCAACGCATTGTCTGAAAGAGATAAAATAGAAGTTGAACTGCGAAAGAAACTTGATGAAGCAAAGAGACGGGAAGAGAATTTAGAAAATGAGCTTGCCAACATGTGGGTTTTGGTTGCGAATATGCGCAAATCTGTCACAAATATTGAGGAGGCTTCATTTAATGGGGTTAATGCTTCTAATGTTTTGGAGAAAAAAATTACTAACGGATTTTTGTCAACTGATGGAAAGTTGATAACAAACGAGAACGAGGCAAGTGGAAATGTAGAAGAACCAAGTTCATTTGAGGAGTTAGAAGCTCACTATAATTTGGAGAGGAGATGTAAAGAGCTTGAAAATTTAGTTTTGAGATTAAAGGTAAGCACTTGCTATTGTGCTAAGCTGAATAGAGTAAGTGACAAAGATTGCCATAATTATTTGATTAATCTTTCGTAAGAACTGATTTAAGCATGCAAATTATGATTTATAAGATGCACATGCCTCGAAATTTTATTAGTCACCTTCAAACTTATATGAATTATTTCTTCACCTGGTTTATGAGGATCTCTTGCCCTTTATGCTTCCTGTCCCCCTTCCCCTTTCTCCACTCCTTTCATATAGCACAAAGGCTTATTTTGCCATATAGACTGTTGAACTGTTTATGATTGATGAAATGGAACTGGTTCCATTTCTGTATTCCTGCCCCAAAGAGAGGGATACCGTTTCTTTCATTTCCATTTTAGGATTGACTACAGAGCCAAAATCTAGAGATATTAATATGAAGGAAAATTTTTATTGATGTTACGTTACAAAGGAAATGGTTTGGATTAACGGTTCAAATATTTTTTTAATATAGGATCAATTGATAATGCTCGACAATGCATGTGCTTGCAAATTTACATCCAGAAAATTTGTGAACATTTTAATAAATGTTCCCTCTTTTTCAGGGTGATGATGTTTGTGGTTTGGATGCTAATACTCTTGAAGAGCTGCAAAACTTTCATGTAGAGGCTATTACCAAGATTTGCCAAGCAAAAGTGAGATATATCTTCTGATTGATGAAATTTTTCTCTTCACCTGAATTATGGCTGATTTTACTGTAGCTGCATATTCATTCTTTTAATTAGAATGTCCAGACGTGAAAGATTTGTTTACTATGGTTCCGTCTGAATATGAGTAACTATAGTTCAACTCATGTCTTAAGTATGGATAGCTTGAATGGGGGCCATGTTCCTGCCTGATGCATAGTGAGGACCCTCATTTTCGTGCTCACAATGGAACATGTAAAACGCAATGGACACTTTCGATGCTTGGTGGATTTTAAAATTGAAAGACATTTCTTCATTATTTCTCCGTGCAATACTGCCTCATCCATAAGATTGCTGTTCATTGCATGAGTCCCATACTTTTATGGCATGTTTGGTAAAATGGAATGGAAGGACCAGATAGTATTGAGAAATAAAAATAAAAAAGGTAAAATCTTGTGTTCGGTATTTGCTTCTTTCTCTGCATTGACGATATGCAAATAAGGCCCACGAAACAGAAAATAACGTAAGTCTTGTGAAAACTTGTGGGTGCATCCTCTTTTTTTTTTTTTTTTTCCCTTGGAGCTTTATTTTACCTTTTTTCTGTGTATAAAATCCTTGTGGCAATGTTAGTACTCTGATGTTTCCTCGTCTTCTGTGTCATATGGTGTGCAACTTGTACAATAAAAGGGTCAGGATTCCGCTGATGAGTTAATGCTAATTAGTGTCATGGTCGTGTTTAAAGGTAGATTTATGCAACACCATGTCATGATGTCATCACCTGCTTCCTCTTGAAGATCTGGGAGGAACCCAACAAGGTTGAAACTGGCACGCCAGACATTAATCCCTGTTAAAATAATTCCCAGACGTGTCATGTCTCTTTGATCTGAAGTACAGTTGTCATTTTTTTTATTTATTTTTGGATAATTTAACCTGAGTATAATGATAATTGTTCTTCAAAAGCCTTTAAATTTCTGCATTAGGTTACGTTTAGGATATGATGACCTAATTAAAATGTTGATTCGCGCGTTTGATAAACTATTTTTTTGTAGTTACTTTGTCTTCTGTTTCAAGTAAATTAATTCCTGCATATTTGAGTTTTAACAGACATTGACTGATATTTGCAGGCTAACGCACATTTCTCAAATCATGTTTTATAGCATTTCAGAGAGTTCCAGGATTTTAGGTAAGCTACGATTCCTTTTTCCCTTGCAAAGGGACCCTTCCAGGTCTTAGAATTTAATTTTCCGAATACTATATGGAAGAATTCTTAATTACTCTTAATGAAGCCACAATAATTAGCCATCCAGTGGCAAAAATATTCCATTTTCATTTGTTCTTTTTAGTACACGTGACCGAAAAGCATTTTAGCTATGTTTATAGTAGTTTTCCATTTTTCACTTCTTAATATGTTCATATTGTTTTGGCAATACCTAGTGTTGAATCACCTCTTCTAAAAGCTCATGTTGTTAGAATGAATCATTTATTTATTTTAATGTAGTCTTCAAGGCCTGATGCATGCAATTTTCATTAATTAGTGGCGTTGAAACTTGAAATCAAGAGCTATGCATGCTTCTAGTACCATGTTAAAGCAACTCATGAAGAGGTTAAGCTATTAGAGAGGGATCACATTTATCTATTTAAATTTAGTCTTCAATACATTTGCAATGTCTTAATCCTGCCTTTTGCGCCATGCCTCCATCTGACTAGTGTGAAACTTGTTTCAAATTTATACTCATGGGGAGGTTGCCACGCTGAGTCTGACTGTATATTCTTCTCTCAACTAGTTGACTCTCAAAACGTGAAAGTGTTTGTCTTATGACCCGTTTTCGTTCCCTATGAATCTCTACTTATCATCTTCAGGGAGTCTGCTTTACCATTTGATGATTCTTCTGCTGTTCTTCTCATTACTTGCAGGTGCACTAACAACCTTGCAAATGCAAATTCACAAATTTCGGCTCAGAACACAGCTAAGCATATTTTTGCTCCAAGCAGCAACTATCATTTTTAGAACTGGCATAGCTGAAAACATGACTTAGTAAAGATCCCTGCATTGATCCTTTGTGAACAGTTCTATGGTAAAAATTTGTAATTGGGTGGAGCCCTTCATGTTTATACTGTTCAGATTTTAATCTAACTGCATTAAAGTACAAGCTTTTGACAACAGCATCAACTGTATGTACGTTCTGTATAAAATGTCAGTGACTTCATTTTCTGTATTGCTTCCTCTAAGAACAAAAATTTCCAGGAAAAGTTTCTTCGTACATTCCCAGCAACAGTGAAAATCAAAAGGGAGCTAAAGCTGTTGGCCTTTACTGACTTCAAAATTGGCAAACAATTATCACATGGCAATTCAGTTCAGAGTCAATCCTAATTGGTTCTTACAACATTATATGGCAAAATGATATTCATGTAGTCCACCCAATTTGGAGTAGGGGTGGCAACGGACTGAGGTGAGCTGTTTTGACTTTTTGGCACAAGCTCAGCTTGTGATCCCAGGCTTTGTTCGGTCCTTTGGCTCATGGACCAAAAAATTGATGAAAAATATTAACTTTTTGTCATCTGACAGTTGAGGTTGGAATTCCAATGTTGAAATATGAACATGAAACTGATGATCTTACCTTGTGAGCTAAGAATATTTAGGCCATCTTTACTGCTGCACCATTTTGTATCAAATTAAATTTAATCTCCAATCATTACATCAAATCTTACACCAAA
>CAIGRL010279599.1:0-16855 GCA_903798325.1 Fraxinus xanthoxyloides
ACAAAACGCCTTCTCCATTGCAATCAACCATAAGTTTTCTGTTGTCTCCTTCCATAATCCTCCCAGCAATGGGATAGTAATATACCAGTGTTTTTGCAAGTCCTTCTCGAATGACTTCAACTGGATTTATCCCTTTCATTGAAGGATTGTTTTTATAGAAAAACACAATCGGAACCTGAAACCGTAAACCTTCTTGATCATCTATATCGGAGAGTTTCTTTATTTCACGTGGTGTAGGCTTTGCTGGCACCACCAGTTCAGGTTTACAGCGTTTCACTGAAAAAGCAAAGGTGGAAGAAAATGCCATGGAAAAGACAATTTTTTATTTAGAGAATGCAAGGAAAGAAAAGGCTTATTCGCTTTCAGAGTTTGAGGGCATTAATTTATATTGTGGAAATGCATTTCCCTTGATAAAGGGGCAGTGGCACGGTTTAGCCCTTGTTTGAACTCCATTTTTGGAGATGTGTGATTATAAAAATAAGAAAAGTTTTAGATTTATGGAAGAATGTGTGGTTGAAAATGAATTTTTAAAAAAATAGGACCAAACATATGCTTCAATGTGAAAGCTAATACAGGAGGGGACCGTGGAGCTATTGATAGAGAATAAATAGTCTAGAAAAAATACACATTTTAATAACTTTCTAATTTTTCGTTTCATTTTGTGTGAAGTCAGTCAACCATCATGACACGAATTTAGCGGTATTTTCGTTCTAAGGTATTTTAGGTTACGGTTGGACCACAAGTGAAACGACTGCTTTTGGTGGCTGTGAATCTGACTCTGACATGTTGGTTTGGTAGAGGACAAGAAGAAAACGGTGGTTGAAAGATGCAATCTTGGATGCTAAAGGGCATTGGGAAAATTAAGGCAACTCCTATAGAGAAACTTCTAAAATCAAATTTGATATAGGTAGGAACTACTGATAAGAGGCTTTGGGGATAATTAGATATGGATGTGTCTTTCATGAGATACACTAAATTATTCTTTGAATCGTAATTTGCGAAAATTTTGAATTGTGAAGGTAGAAATTTGAGAGTTTTGGGAAGTGATGATAATCAATATCTATGTATATCAGAAGCTCGTGCGTCTGTGCTTTGTTGAACATATATTTTGCATGCAGTCTGATCCCAAACTCTCAATATAGAGGTGTAAACTTTTGATAAATCTAGTCAAGATTCAATAGCACCATGAAATTTGGACTTAAAATATTGAACTAAATGTTTGGTAAGGCTTAAAAAAAAAAACTCCTTTGTTTTTTTGGGAAATTTTATAAAAGAAAAATCAAGTGTTGTTGAAGAATGCAAAGGATAAGTTCAAAATTTTACGTGCATAAAGCCGGAGGAATGGGCTGGCTCTTATCATCCATTTGGTTAGCCAGCTTCAGATGCTACATCAGCTGAGGCATGATCTCTGCAAAATTAGTTGGAATACAAAGATTTAACGTAATCATACCAATTGGCAAAAAGGGACATGTTTAGCTGACACCAAATTTAATAAAAATGGCAGTTGTTTCTGGTTATTAGGGTTAATATAACAGCAGAAAGTATCTTTGATCCATAGGAAGATAGTAGTCCTGGATAACAATCTTTTACATGATTTTATACTCAGTAAGGCAGTAGACATAAATTTATCATACTGAATTGTTGCGTTAATTATGCCCAAAATCTCTGATATCAATTGTTGGGAATTCAAGGACCACGTATTGCTCGATACCACTTGATATGAAATCAACCACCACATTGAGATGTTGAAGTTATATGGCAAAATAATGAAGAATTTAATCACAAGCAAAAGAATAAAAGAAGACAAGAAAATATAACAAAGAAATTAGAAGATTTTATTACACTGTAAATAATAAAGATGGAGAAATATTACAATAATTCTAAAAGCTAGTAATCACTTTTCTCACATCATGAAATTTTAGAGAAGAGCTAGTATATATAGGCAACTATGCAGGGCGACGTCCAAACCCGAGCTGTAGTTGAAATAGAATGCCAAGAACGTTTTAAAATGCAAAAAGGGCATCGATCGGATAACCTTGTCGCTTGAGCCATAAGCTAGCGACAAATCCTTCACTCGAGCGCCAGGCGGGCCATAGGCGAGCGACCAAGTCTTGGAGAAAACTTGCAGGTGTTGCTCGAGCTGCCAAATACGACAACTTTTCTTCGAGGTCCACATCTTCAAGTCCAATACAAATTCCAACTCTCAATAGGGCATCCAAATCGAATTTCAACTTGAATAAGACTCCAATAGCATTTCAAACTAAATTCATCTCGTACACTTCAATTACTTTAACAAGAAATTCGGGTCACACCCAAATTTTTACAATATCCACATTGACACGAATTCCACTACAACGAACAAAGCTCCAAATTTTTTTCCTCTTGGAGAAAAAATTCGTCTGAAAGGAATGAACCGACTCTTTAACAATAACCAAAACTGATTTCTCCAACCAAACACGTAATACTTTACATCTTTTAATGAATTCAAGTACTACTCTGCAAACTTCTGCAAACTTACCTCAAATTCCCAAAAAATCATATTGATTAATCAAACCCAAATGTTTTTAAAGAAATCATTTGCTAGATTGTACACCTTTTACTACGCTAAAAGCATGCTCAACAAAATCAGTATCCACATATCTTATTCCATTGGGTCCGTCCCTACTAATAGAATAAAATGGCACCGCAGGTGATGGTGACAAAGCAACATTATCCATATCTCCTAAACTCCGTTGAGCTATATTCTTCAAATCCGACTATTTACGAGCTCCTAAAGGTATTGTACCAAATTGAATGTTCACTACGGTACTGAACTTGTACTGATTGACTCTTCTAGACATTGCACGACTCTGTAAAATGTATAATTGAAACATTTTCTATCCCTCCAATACAACCTGAGCACACTTACAAACCTTCAAATCTTCACCTTCACTAAAGAACTCATAAACATTTGAATCAAAGATAGACTATTAGATGAGATTCTTTTTCAAACCAGAGCATGTCGAACCTGGCCTAGGTATTTTAAATGTCATATCCGATAGCTTCAATCTTACCCTACAATTTCCAGCAACACGACAATGTGTGCTGTTTCCCATGACCACAACACCTTTGGAAACAATTTCATATGTAGTAAATAAGTCCTTAATAAGTCACTTATGAAACACACACGTTGAATCCATAGTTCAATCCTCTCTTGGTTTAGACTCGACGTCAGAATAGCCAAGAGATTTTCCTCACTTACAATATTCTCTGCGAGGTCTGTTTCACTCAAAGTCTCTGATTGCTTCCCATATCGACTTGCAGCCAACCTTTCTCCATTTTGCAATTTGTAGCAATCATTTTTCTTGTGCCCCTTCTTCCTACAGAAGTTACAAATCTAATTATTGAACTTAGATTTCAATATACCCTTTCAGAACCACCATGAACAACAATATCTTCTCCATCTCCGGTCTTAGACACTAGATGCTTCATCTCCTCTTTTGAAACAAAGCATCATACACCTCTAAATGAATAAAACGAAGCGGGCAACAGACACAATATGGTCAAGGCCAAATCTTCTTCATCATACTTTACTTTCGAAGTTTTCAAATCAACGACTATCTCCTTAAATACAGTCAGGTGATCTACCAATGATCCTCCTTCTGCCTTTCAATGAGAGTATAAATGTTGCTTGAGATGCAACTTGCTTTTCATACTTTTAGTCATGCACAATTGTACCAACTTCAATCATAAAGCAACTGCTGAACCCTCTTTCGAAATGTCTTGAAGAATAGTATTCGATAGATGAAGATGAATGTGAGAAACTGTCTTCTTATTATTCTATAATTTCTTTTCCGCAATCAAAGTTGCGGCATCTTGTCAATTCCCAGCAACGCATCATCTAAATACTGATGTGCGAGTACTTCACGTATCTTAATCTACCATAGCAAAAATCTAGTACTCCGATCCAAAAGCGAAATATCATACTTCATGGAAGCCTTTGTGAAAAAAACTTCGAACAAATTAAACCTTGTGCACTTGTGGAACTGCATAACCTAGACTACGATACCACTTGTTATGTTAATTATGCCCAAAATCTCTAATACCAATTGTTAGAAATTCAAGGATCACGTATTGCTCGATACCACTTGATATGAAATCAACCATCGGATTGAGATGTTAAAGTTATATGATACAATAATGAAGTATTTCATCACAAGCAAAAAAATAAAAGAAGATAAGAAAATATAGTAGAAGAATTAGAAGATTTTGTTGCACCACAAATAATGAACCTGAGATAAAAAATTCGTGAAATGTCATTTCTAAGGATGCAGGAGTGGCATAACATGAATGATTTAGAACAAACGCAATGTGTACAAAAAAGGTTCTTTGAGTATAATTTCTTATTCAATATAGTATAAAGCAGTAGAAGAATGTATAGCTTAGAGTTGTAGCTATCTCTTTGAAGTTCCTAAAAAAATTGAGACAGTTTTTCAGAAACGAAATTAAAACAATAAGGAAAGCGTTAGAAAACTCTAAAACTTCCAACAAGAACACGAAGACACAAGTTTTTAAGCAATTTTATCCTTAATTTTCATAAAAAAAAAATTCCGCAAAATATTATTTACATTTAGATAAACTCCAGAGAATTTTGTTAGAGCTCATTAGTTTTAATGACCCAAATTTTGAATGTTAACCAGTTGCAATAAAAAAATTCAACAAAGAAAGAAACCTCAAGCGCAATTCAAAAAAATATTAACAAATAAAGAAACCTTAATCAAGGTAAAAAAATTCTGTAACGAGTTAATTGTCAGCAAAAAGGGGAAAAAGTGGAATCACACCTGCCTTACTTTGTAGTTTACATGTGTTAAGTTTTTAGAGTTGGCAATTCTATGGATAAAATGACTAATTTGAAATGTGTTATAAAAGTCAAGGACCTAGGGTTCAATTTGTGTAAATTTTGTGTAAATTATGTTATGAGTTTTAAGGTTCGAGCATGAAAATAGGAGAATCATGGCGCCACATTTTCGCTAGCCTATCGTCTAGACATTGCTCAAGAGATAAAAACAGAATCCCCGTCGCTCGCTGTCACCGACTCTTGCTGGCTCTCGCTCGAGAGAGAGGCCGTCACTCGCCGTCGCCGAGGTTTGGCTCGAGCTATATGTTTATACGAAAAACCCTGATTTGCATTTTTAAATAGATTTTTCCTGCCCATTCAACCCAATTACCCTCTCCTATAAATATCCAAGCTATTGGACGAAATTCAAATGTAGTTTTCATTATTTTCATTGCTCCATCTTATTCTCTAAAAACCCAAGAACATATTCTTTTATTATGATTCATACTTTCTTCTTGAGATCATATAACCTCTTGTTTGGAAAAAACATCAAACCTAATAAATTGAAACACCACATACTTCGTATTGGTCATAGGAAGGTACTTTCATAGTTGAACTTCAGATATTGTTGAAGGAGAGATGTTGG
Organism: Fraxinus xanthoxyloides; assembly: GCA_903798325.1. Lineage (NCBI taxonomy): Eukaryota > Viridiplantae > Streptophyta > Magnoliopsida > Lamiales > Oleaceae > Fraxinus > Fraxinus xanthoxyloides. The sequence goes on from CAIGRL010279599.1 coordinate 5,463, forward strand.
ACTACAGGAGTAGGAAGAGTGCAAGGCCTTGGAGCAGATTCTTGGAATTTCGCTGGGAAGGGACAATTGCAGAAGATCTTGGAGCAGATTTTGGAGTTAGCAGGAAATAGATGGGGAAGTCTAGTGGAGTTGGCTAGATAGCATTTGGTTGTAACTCATTTCGTATTGTCTATAGTGGAGGCAACTGGCTTGGTCTCAGAGTTTTTACCCAGTTAGGGTTTCTCCATCATTATTTTGGTGTTCGTTATTTATTGTTTTTCTTATTACTGCGAGATTCAAATTTAAGGAAATTGACTTGTTTGATTAACCATATAGAAACAATTAAAAGTGATATGTTGCTTTGATTGATTAATTTCACACGTATGGTCAAAACAAAAAAAGGGATAATTAATAATCATTCGGTAACTTAGTATCCATTAATTTGGTAATCTATAAATTTCAAGTGATATCCAGAGCGACACCTATTTTGATTTTTTCAATTGGTATCCGAGCATAAATTCGTTCCTTGACCCATTTATCTAGATGACTAATTTATTATCTTTACCGACATTTTTTTGATGGTAGTAATTATGCCTACTGGAAGGTTAGGATGAGAGCATTTTTGAAATTCATGGATGAGCATATCCGGCTTACTGTTGTGAATGGTTGGGCTGTACTTAGTTCTACAATTAATAATGAAGTAGTCCTCATTCCCATTGCGAATTGGATTAAGGCAGACTTAGATAAATGTAACTCGAACAGTAAAGTTTTACATGCCCTATTCATTACAGTATCCCTGGAAGAGTTTAGGCGAGTGTCTATGTGTGAGGTAGTCAAAAAGGTTTGGAATATCCTACAAACCACACATGAGAAAACTCAAGCGGTTTAAAACTCTAAATTGTAGATGTTGACCACCAGTTTGATGAAATTCAGATGAAGGAAGAGGAAACTTTTGATGACTTTTTTGAGAGTGGAAATGACATATTAAATTCTAGTTTCAACCTAGGTGAGAGAATCCTGGAGCCTAAGATAGTCAGAAAAATTCTTAAATCTCTACCAGAAAAGTTTTGACCTATAGTCACGTCAATAGAGGAGAGTAATGACTTAGATTCTATTACGATTGAAGAATTGGTTGGATCTCTCGAGACCTATGAACTTACATTAACTAAACCCACAAACGATAAATCATTGGCCTTAAATACTGTGAGGAATAGTCATAGAGAGTCATCGAATTCAGATTCTCCTAATGAAGAAGAGTTATCTTACTTTACTTCTAGTTTAAATGTATACTAGCTCTAATTTGAAGAATATACAATCTATGTTTAAGATTCATATTTATTAATCTAATTATTTGCAAAAATGAGCAACTAAAGATAAGCAACAAATCTTGACATTAATCAAATGAAAAAGCACTAGAATCATGAAACAACAATTTTTTAACGTACTTTAATCATCAATTACCCGTTGATACTCAATTCTTGTCGAGGTTGAAAATCAATGATCCAATTATAATCAATAGCTCTCTCAATTTTTAATAATTTTTATTAATTTAATTGCGAACATATAAATATGTATTAATGCACAAAGGTCATCTCATAATGATTTGATTGAGTATATTTAAAAATTTCTTGCAAGCAATATAAATCATTGCTCGTGCGAAATCTGCAAGCGTACGAGATCGTTGACAAGTAATACGTAATGAGTACAAGTATCATCCCACGGGAAATACAATTCAATCAAGTGTACTGGTTTCTAATCAGATTCAAAGTAAACAAATTCGAATTTTATAAGTACATGGAATGTGTGTATTGGATTACGAATCTACTTATTATTATTTATTTCAATTATCTATTACGTAGCTAGTATGATTCATGTATTCTTGACAATTGGTAATTCTACTGTAATTAATTCTCTTTTTCAAGACAAATTAAATCTATTCTAATCACGACACGAATCTATTCATATTCCGAATTCGAATTATTAGAATGCATTTAATTTCACAATTATTTCAAAAATTGCACATGTGATAAATATTATTCATAATATCTATTGCATGTATGATAATCAAGAAGTGTTCTAGACCTATTATGAGGCTTTCAACACTACAACAAACAACTATATATTTAATTGGTGATCAAGGAATCAAATAATAAAATTACGCATGCAAGTTTAATCGAGAAAAACAAGAATTTAACTAAATACTTGTCTTAAATTAAAAATAAATGATAAAAGATTTCATCTTCATCCAATACATGAGAAGAACTAGCATAGCATGTTGTTATATAAATCACACAAAAATATTTGAAAAAACATCACTCGGAATGGAAAACAATGTTTGGATAGTAAAATTTTTTTTCTTCTTCTTTGATCTTCAACCCGGACTTTGAATCTCCAATATCTTATATTAACTACCTTAGGAAGCTGGGCCATTCAAGTCCCGCGCGCGCCACATAGTTCACTGCACTCGTCGCTCATTTGTTTTGCTCTCAGTAAATGGAATTCAAGCCCGTGCATGAGAGAATTAGCTTGTGTGCAAGCATCGTTATAGTAAAGTTCTATTTGTTGCAGTTGGTCCCTGAATTCATTCTTTAGTCATGTTGGTCCCTTTTTCGTATCTTCTCGATCATCAATCATCAAAATCCGTCTAATTGACTTTAACTTCTCTCCAATTATCGATACTAAGTCTGAATAAGCTAATGGTACTTTGCGATTTAGTATCCGAAGTTTGGATTAATTCTACTTTAGCCAAAACTAAGCCTCAATTCATTTAAAATTACAACAATTGCTCTAGTTAACGGCACAGATAAGTGTATATAATACACTTATCAAATATCCCCAATTTTGAACAATTGTTTGTTCTCAAACAAAGTAAAAATTAGCCACACAAATTTTCACAAATAACTTGGTTGGATAATCNTAAAAATTAGCCACACAAATTTTCACAAATAACTTGGTTGGATAATCTGCTTTTAGCCTGAGGATTGGACTTTCAGAGTTGAAACTATAAACTACTTCAAAATCACAATGCTTAATCAATGTCTACCTATTTATTGCAAAACTAAAGTGTTGTGAAAATTCATGTAAAACATCACGAAGTCATAAATTGATTCAATTCTTGACCATCTATGGCCAAATGTTTTCTTTCTTCGCCTATAAGATACACACCCCAAACTTCACTCTTTTCACTCTTTCCCCAATGTGTGATATAATGTTAAATTTTAATATATCTTCCGTTTGGTGCAAATTTTTACCCAAAAGAATGCGTTCTTTTTTCATGTCAACATTATTTCTATAGTAAAATGATGTCATTTGAAATTGAATTACTTCTACCTTTCCATTTTTGCGCATCCACCTTTTGTGACCTTTTGTCAAATAAAATGAAATAAAGATCTTCACTTGCATATATTCCACAATTGACGTGTACATGCTAGTGTATTTTGGCCGCTTTGAAAGGTGTACACATCTCGGTCATATGTATATTGTCCATTGCTTGGCTTCAAATAGTCACGAATTTAAGTGTACATTCCAAAAATTATTAACGTCAACAAATGCACCGAATCATTTCTCCATGTTCGTACAGCACTAGACATTTAGAAAATGTTATATTTCGTAAAAATTACATCGTCATTGTTGCTGTGCCATATAATTGTGAAGTCGTCCCACTTACTTCACTTATATTAGGTACGTTCATTTCGACATGCATTACATCTTCGGCGTTAGGTAGGTCCACCTCGTATGGACCATCATTTGTTTCTGCTCTAATAAAAGCCTCTCCACTACTCCAGAATGACGTAAAAAATTATGAATGCCTATCGTTGCGACAACAACAACAACTTGGGTTTGAAACGAATAAATAGACATACCAAATAAGATTTTCCATCTTTGCTTCCACATACCAAATTTTCATTCAATGACATTTTTGCAAGACAAGTGTCTGTAGTTAAACCTCTAACGAGCATTCCCAAATTAACGAAGACGACATTTTCCATCATCCTAGAACTCTTGAAAATGGTACAATATATCGATCCTTTGTAAGTGGCCATATAGCTGACCGATGAGCAAACCAGGGGTCAACGAAATAATACTTACTCGGCACTGGTAATGGATGAATTTCAGGAATATATAGCACGAACTAGTATTCGAGCATCATGCGTATTCTCCGTGGTGCCGCAAGCACGAACGTGAAACACAAATTAAAACCACATGCGGCCAACACATTTTACGTCGACACTCCTTTTCGGCCTATAAAATTCACCCGTTCGTGACATGGTGGAACAACTTTTCACATGCATCCTATTAATAGCACCAATGCAATCTTGAAACAAAGGATGCTTAGTTGGGTCCGGCCTGTGGGGGTCTTCACCCTCACTGCAGTCTGGTCTTGGTTGTACGAGATGTGCCGATAAGGCAACAATGACATGGAGAACCTCCTTGAAATAATGACATACTGTTTGCAACGATTGACGTTGTCACATGTCGACATTCTTTTCCACGCGCTAATATGCATAAGAACATTCCAACTTGCTCGTAGATAACGACCTGCTGGCTATTGCTTAAGCCATATTTTATATACAAAATATGGGCAAAGTGTCACATTAGTTATGGGTACATTCGGAACTCTTGATAGGACATTTAGCTATTATCTTCCATTACTTCCTTCATAAATATGTAGCCATTTCTTGAAGACGAAAATCATTGAATACAAAGCCGTTGTTTATGATAGTATCTACTAGCGTCGCTTATTACGGTTTGATAATACGTAACCTATGTTATTACATCATCCGCCAGTTGGCTAAGAAACTCATCATCATCGACTTCTTCTTTCAAAGCTCGATAGAAGCGCACAATTCAAGTTGAGATTATCTATTGTAAAATTGAAGATTACCAAATGTTTACGATAGTACAAAGATTTCTTACTAACATAGCAACTTCACATATCATTACTCTTGTGTCCAATGAAGTAATTTACATAAGAGTAAACAATTTTTGAACATGTTTCTTTTGATTGACAATTCAATGTAAGTTGTACCAAAAGGCTTGAAAAGAAAGGATGTATGAACTTTGTGGGCATGTGAAACTTTTGTTGTTGTTGTTTGAACGTGGTTCCAAAAAAAAGCTGTATGTTCCTTGTAGGAGTTACTTCCATCATGCATGTACTCTTTTAAAAATTTTCAAGTTAAACATTTGAAAAGAAACTTCAATAAGTTAATCACATGCATGACAAAACATAATGTTACAGACGAACAATAAAGGTACAATATCAACTGTAATTGTTCGCACGAAGTACAAAAAAATAAAAATAAAACAAGGATGGTAGAGTTGGTTGTTACACAAATTAATGGAGAGACTTGTTAAACTTTTCATCTACGTCTTGCATGACGCTGAGCATATCTCGATAGCACTTCTGTGCCAGAAGCATATTGGCGTAGAAGTACAAGAGCGTGCATTGCTTGACCTTTTCTGCTGCAAGTAATTCTTCGATATGGGAAACTCCAACATTTTTACCCAGCGCCATAATGGTGTTTATCTTTGCCGCCACTTCCTCGACGATACTGTTAGCCCGATCAACTGTAAAAGACAACTTCCGAGCATAAACTTTCTTCTTCTTTCCTTTTTCATACTCGTCGCCGACTTTCTTTTCTTGTCGCTTCTGTATTTGAAACGTGTATGCTTGAAGTATAGTTTTATTCGTTTCCCTCATCGCTTAAACTAATAATCTCCCATCAATAGGGATTACATCCCTTTAGTCTTCAACTACACTATCCTCAAACAAATTAAAGCACGTATGACATAACTTGGTGGGGGTGATTGTGTACTTGTCACTGTCATAGCTATCGCCGAAAAGTTGACGATATCGAATGTAGATTTCACTGACATCTTTGACTTTAAAGTCCTTGTAGTCCTTATTCTCATGTAATTTCATTTCCACAATTGTTCAAATTTACGTGAAGGGGATATCATAATATTACATCGTCAATGACACAGCATAAATATGAGAATAGCTGATTTAGACTATGTCTGAAGCAAGTTACAACAGATTTAAAATTTTCAACACCATCAAGGGAACCCTCAAGAGTAAATAAGGGAAATAGTGAGAACTATTTGAAAGATAATAAATACTGCAAAATTAGCAATGGTCAAATGAGTATCCATCTTCTAAGTGTAATAGTAGTCCAAAGTCAACAAGTTGTATTATGATTAGAATACAAGTAAAGTAGATTATGATGCTACCAGTTGTTTCAACTTCAATAGTAACTGGCACCCCCTTCATCCATTGTTCTTCGATGTCAACTGTTGTTTATTAAATTTGCTAGATGACTGATTAACCTATCATGAAGTTAACACGAAACAAAGTTTCACAACGTAGTAGCTATAATAGTTAAATAACACACATCATTGAGAGGATAATTTTGTAAAAATACTATAGAGCATATAAAATGACTGGTCACTTGCAGTGAGAAGGTTATAGAAAATGCCATAAGGTTATCACAATTTTGTTGGATCTTGCACACTTTTAGATTTTTGTAACATTCCGCCTCAAGAAGCCATAGTTCTAGCAAATGCCCGTGCCCGTATACATTTGGCCCTGTTTGGAAACCAAATTATGATAACCAAGGCAATTCCTATAATGAGCTTCAGCTCCAAACTATTTAGCCATACAAATATTACTTCCCCTACCAAGCATCTAAGTTAAACATCCTTACTATTTTCATCTTCCAGTTTATAGCGTAAAATATTTTTCTTACATTTTGAAGAGCCCCAAAGTTCCATCATACTAATAGAGTACCAATTTAGACCAAAGCAAACATGAAGAATTTCAAAATTGAACCCAGGCCTCGTCCACAGTGAACATGAAAAACTAAATTCCCAACAGTAATTCAAAAACGGTACCTTCAATTTTTGGGTCCACCATTCCTCGGAAGCTACAATCCGACCCTTCGACGGGTTGTATTCGACCCTGGTACAAGCCAACAATTCGGTTAGACGTTTGTATTCTCGATGCATTGCATCCCAATGGTTGCGAAGTTTTGCTCTAATTGTGGCTAGAGACGTATTTATACAATGTGATAACACGCTCTCACTCGTGTTTCATGAAATATTTGCCATGTCGATGGCTTTCGACAATGGCGATTTTACAGATCACTATAAACGTTCGCCTCTTTGCATCTCTCCATCGGTAGTGATTGACAAACCCGAACCACAAACGTCACCCATCTGCAGGATTACCAAATGGAGTTGGAAAAAACCCAACGAAATACGGTAGCAGCGAATGTTCCTAATTTTCACCAGAGAATTGAATAGGTCCATGACTTGGGAGAAGGGGTTGAAGAGGCAGTGGCAACGAGATTGCAGTTGGACTGGCCAATTTTATAGGGAGGATGCCAATCAAGCAGTAGTTGTAATCTTCGTCGCCAAATTGGACCTTTGGTCACTGTTTGCGAGTGTTTTGGAGCTTGCAATCTGCAGCGAAGTCGTTTCCAGTTCAAGATCTATTTCTGACGTGCTGTTCAACACGGAAGAAGGAGTAGGGTGACAATAGAAATATCTGTAGGGCGGAGATATCAACGTTGGTTGCAAACATGTGAGGGGAGTTGAGAGACAATTTTTTGGAAGAGAAACATGTGGCCACATAGTTTGGGTTAAAGGTAAAGCTGGGATTTGTATATTCTTGTGGCCCTGTTTACACGGTGATAATGTACTTGTTGTTGGATTCTACTATTCTAAAGTTCGGTTTTCCTCTACAAATTCAGCCTCGCATTCTCTAGTTTGGTTAGATTTTACTAATTGCAGCCCAACACTTCAACAAATGAGGATTCTCTTTATTTTTTATTTTTTCAACCTCTAAAAATCATATTCTCTTGTCAAAAGTCTAAGAGTCTGTTCTCTTTGCCGTTTTTGATTTTCGATTTTTCAAAATAGTGAAAACACTTTCTCTTTCCTATTTTCAAAAATATATTTTTGAAAACAAGTTTAAAATTTACAAAGAAAATCCAAAACGACAAATTTGTCGTTTTGGGTGTTTTCAGTTATAATTTAGCCAAAAGTTTCAAAACGCGTTATCGTTGTTTTTAGTTACTATCCCTCCCAAACCTATCACTTTCCTTCTCCTCTCTCCAACAACATCGACGATGATGACGAACGACCAGAACATCCTTCGTTGGCACCGACTCCGGCTCCATCGATTAAGAGAGCCAAATTCAATTTACCGAACTTGAATCTGATTCCAAAACCTCTGCCTAATTAACGCCCCACCCCGTCTCCAAATTTCGATGTTAAAGCTCCAATCTAAGCGAGAACGAGAAGCCTTAGTTGCGATCCCTAAAGTACAAAACTTGGACCCGCCACCTCCTTTCAATTTTGCCTTCGGGCTATTTATTTATTGATGATGAGCACAGGGGGTTGTTTTAGATCTGGTTTTGGTGTAGTTTTGGGGGTCGAGTAGTGGTGGTGCTGGCTTTGGTAATGGTGGTGGTGATGTGTGTGTGCTGTGGTCTGTGCGGATATGCTGTTAGTTCTAGTGCGGTAAGTGATACCGGTGGCAGTGGTGTAGTTGGTGGTTGTGGTGGTCACAGTGGTAGTAAGCGTTGGTGTATGGAGGTTCTATCGTGGTGATATTTAGTGTAGCCATCTTGCCGTTGCGGTGGTGGTGTTGGCAGTGGTGTTACTGGAGACAAGTGGTGATGTGGTAGTCACCATTACAAACAAATAGAACACATTTTCCAATTTTGGGTTTTTGAAAATAATTTTTCAAAATGACTAAAAGAACACATTTTCAACAATTTCAAAATGGACACTCAAAACACAAAATTCAAAATGGAAAACTAAAACATGAAGAGAACATATCCTAATTTTCTCAAATGAGTATTTGGGGCTTAATCAAGACATGTAGAAATTATTATTTTTTCATTGTTTTTTTCATCTTTTGTGCAGACTTCTCTTCATTAAAATTTCAAAATGACCTACAAAGAGAGCTTTAGAATGTAAACCTTTTTTAGAAAATGATTAGTACAATGTCCCGTATTAAGCACTTATTCTCAAAAATCAACCTCTAACTTAATATTTTCACTTAATTTTCATCTTATTAGCTTTAGACAATCCACACAAAGTTTAGCGCGTGCGTGCGCGCGCACACACACACACACATATATGCATGCACAAATATCAAAACACAAGACTCGATGAAAATCACATCCCAAACTCGATACAAACATTGCCCTCAATTGATGATAGTGCCTAATACTTGTTCTCTTAGGTTCTTTTTTGTGTCGCTTGGTAGGGTACCATGAGTTCTTAACGCTAATGCAACTTCCATCCAACCCATTCGAGTCTCCAAATTTTTAATTGCAGCCTGCTGAATAATATCCTGTTGATTTTTGAAATTAGTCTCACTTTTAGTAATGAACTAAGTTAATAATTCCTCAATTGATGGCTTTCTATTTTGCTACTACTGTTGTTGTTGGAATCCCAATGGTATTACTTGAAAATTTCCTCCTTCTCTTTGACTTTGATTGTTAGCCCACGAGAAATTTATGTGATTTCTCCACCCCGAATTATATGTATTAGATTGGGGGTTGTTCTGTTGCCTCCGAGAATTTTGCATATAACTAACCTCCACATGTCGGATTATATGCATGGGGACCAAATGACATTTTTCTGTAATATGATATGCCTTGTAGCCTTCGCAAATGGGTTTCGATTGGTGTACCATGTTCACTTTTCGAGTAAAGTTGTATAACTTCCTTGTCAATGCTTCCATTTGAGCTGTTGATGATGTAGCTATGTCAATGTTGTACATTCAAGTTGTTTTCTTCGACACTTCTCTTTCTATTGGCCACACAAATTGATTTTCTACAATTCTCTCAAATAGGTCCAAGGCATTGTCCAATGGAATATCCGATATTAACCCTCCTGCTGAAGCATCGACTATGTTACGAAATTTCAGGTCGCAAGCCTGAATAGAATATGGAGATTTTAGAGTCATTAGGAATGTTCAGATTAGGACACTTCCTGAAATAATCTTTGAATCTTTCCCAAACTTCTGGATAGCTCTTGAGGTCTCTTTGCTTAAAAGTATGGACCTCATTTTTAAGCTGATGGACTCAAGAAGATGGGAAGAATTTCAAAGTGAATTTATGTACTATGTCATTCCATGAAACTATGCTCCCAAGGATTAGTGAATTTAGTCGTTTTTGTGCACCGTCCTTTAAGGTGCGAGGGAATAAGCGCAATTGAAAATCATCATTAGACATGCCTTCTGATTAATCATGTTGCACAGTATTAAAAAGGTTTGAATATGTTCATGAGGATTTTCAGTTAATCTTACAGAGAACATGACGTCGTGATGATTTTTAAATAAGTTGTTGTGTCAGGTCTGATGTGGAAGTTAGCATGTTCAAATGGTGGATATATGATAGATGGTTGCATAGGAGCAAGAATGGGATTTACATAATCCCTCGCTAAAGTTTATCCATCATTTGCTACTACCCTCGATTGATCTAACTGAGTTGACTGAGGTGGTAATGGATTCTAAACCTAATTCGGATTTTGATTTTCTGCCATTTCCCTTGTTTCTCTTTGTTAACTTCTTCATTGTCTGAATGTTCTTTCAATTTTGGGATCTATTTGGAAGAAACTCGATCTCGTTAAAATCTTGTATAAATTATGCATTTCTAAAAAGAGCAATAATAAGAGACTTACTTCGTTCAAGAAATGGCCTAAAACAAGTAAAAGATTCAAATCTAAAAATAACAAATAAACTCAAATTAAATAAATTATTCTCTGTCAACGGCGCAAAAAATTTGTCTGTGCGAAACCCGCAAGCATACGGGACCGTTGATAAGTACGTGTATCGTTCCATGAGTAATAAGATTTAATCAAGTGTACTAGTTCCTAATCAGATTGAAAGTATGCAAACGAAAGATATTTATGGTTTTTATTTATTATAAATTAATCTATAGAAACTTGTAAAATTCAAATTTTATATGCATATGGAATGAGTGTATTGGATTACGAATCCACCTATTATTATTATTATTATTATTATTATTATTATTATTATTATTATTATTATTATTATTATTATTTCAATTCTCAATTAAATAGCTAGTATTATTCATGCATTCTTGACAATCGATAATTCTATTGTAATTAATTCCCCTTTTCAAGACAAATTAAATCTATTCTAGTTATGACCCGATCTATTCTTGGTTCGAATTCAAATGAATAGAATGCATTTAATTTCACTTATCTCAAATATTGCACACGTGATAAATATTTTTCCTAATATCTATTGCATGTGTATTAATCAAGTAGTGTTCTAAAACTATTGTGAGCCTCCAAGAACTACAACAAAAAAATATATATTTAATGGTGATCAAGCAATCAAATAATAAAATTATGCATGCAAGATTAAT
>CAIGRL010279612.1:0-17820 GCA_903798325.1 Fraxinus xanthoxyloides
AAAAATATATGGCGAAACCGGCGGTTTAAAACCAGACCAAATCGTTAGGTTTAGGTTTGAGTTTTTTTAAAACCGTTCAAAATAGTTTGGTTTAGGTTTGGGTTTTCCTCAAACCGGTTTAAACGGTTTGGTTTGAAAATTTGTCAGAAACCTGTAACATCGGACCGCTTACACCCCTATGCTAGACTATAGAATTCAAATCTTTCTTATTAAAATTCCAAATTTGGGTAAAAATGAATACATAATTTTAGAAAATGTATTCATTTGTACCAAAAATACAGCTAATACTAGACGCATTGTCACACCTTCAATCTCCTAAAAGGAAGCTCGAAAGTCCACCCAAGTACTTGAGGTTTGAGCCTTATATCGAAGAATCTCTTACAAAATAGACCCACTCCTTATCAATATCGCACTCAAAACAACCTTACAGAGTAGAAAGATAGGATAGAGGAGATTACACAGACAACACTCGATCCAAAATTATGGACATTTTTCTCTCCTGTAAAGAGAACCTTGTCCATGCCCACCTCAAATAAATTCATTTATCAGCAAAATATTATTCCAACCCTTAACGGTAACCAACTCTTTTTTCGAAGGGCCCTTGTATTTTCTATTTCATTCAACTCAAATTTAACGTAAAATATAAGAATTTTGCTACAATTGCTAATCCTGATAATCTATTTGTATCTCACATCACTCGTAAAAGACTTGCTTCGTGAGTTTTTAAGTATATTTACAATTAAGGCAGCGTCGGCATAATAAGTATATGTTCATTATTGTGACTGACTGACCATAACATTACACAGAATACAATTTGATAAAGTTGGACAAAACCCTTGAATCGAACCGGACCCGAACCGAATCGAGTGGTTCTTCTTAAGTTAAATACCCGAACAAATATCTGAATTGAAAACTGACGAATTTGGTTCGATTCTCGATTCTAAACGAAGAACCGAATAAGAACCAAATCTCCCTAATTAATTAATTCGAGTCCAAACCCAAAATATGATTTTACTACCCAACTTAATCAAATTGACATGAGTTTTATCCAAATTTTTTATTCTACCGTGGTGTCGTTTCTACCGTTTTATAATGAACTAGCCATCTTCTTCTTCCTATAATTTTAACAGTCAAATCTATGAAAAACTCAACATGGTGCAAAGGAGATAATTGAACTATGTTATTTTGTAAGAGTTAAAAGTGAACACGTCATGATCGAATTAATGTAGCGTTCTTGTAATATAAAAAATTTATTATTGTACGAAATCCCGAAACCGAACCGAACCCGAAAGATTTCATATTAAATTTGGATCCAATGGTTCTATTTACTAAATACTCGAAAATTCGGGTTGGGTTCGGTTCTAAATAGAATCGAACCGAACCTTACCATGTCCAACCCTAACTCTAGCTCCTCCAACTTCAGTCTTGGAACAAAAAACCCACATTTACAAAGTAAAATATTCTTACGCAAGTGTAGAACAAATGTAAGTCATGAAGGAAACTGACCATTCCATCCATCAATCCAATGGCATTGTGATCCAACTAAAAATGAATTGGGAGAAATAGGTGAAGACATACCATTAAAAAGGAAACAAAACCCAAATTTCACTGGTCCATGGAATGACAGAATGTATAGATGGATCCATTTACGTCTTACAACACGAGTATGGTATAGTATAATATAGTCTAGTACATCCATAGATTGGATCTAAGACCGAAAAACTGGTTAAGATAGCACCGGGGTTCAACACGAGCCAGTCGCATGCTTCATTTCATGCCACAATTAACCATCAAGGCATGGAAAACAATCATTTCAGAGAACAACTATTCCTCTCATGGGGATGTTGCAACTGCTGTTCCTGTCTCATTTTCAGGGAAACCGAATTTCTCAAACAGACCCTGAAGTATCAAGATAGAATATATTGTAATTGGTAACTGATTAAAAAATAAATAAATAAATAAAAATAAAAATAAAAAGAGGAAAGAATAGTAATTTATGCTACATAAATACTGGCATACCATTGTATCGTTGATTGCATAGGCCACACAGTAGTGCTCCTGAAAATCAGCAATTTTAGAATAAACCCTTCAAACTCATTTGAACCATACATATTTCAAATCAACTTATAATGAGACTCTTTAAAAATCATTATTGCCGAACAATAAAATAATATTTTTATTAGGAGGCGACCACCTATCACAATTTCATGCGGAAACTCAGCCAAGAAATCATGCATGGAAGAAACTTGATCGGAACAGCAAAACTTTGTTAGAATTTCCTCAGAAAATCTCAATTTTGCCATGTTAAAAACTATAATTGATCTTTTTCTTTTAAGAAAAGAAATCATTCTTGCTTTTTTGAAAAGGAATTCATGAATGCAATACACATTATTCTGATAAAGAACATTTTTATTATGCAATATTCATTATTCCGATAGAACATTTTTATCTTTTTTCAAAATAATCTCTTCCGGACTTAATCATATAACCCAATTATAGAGATAAAATCACCACCTTAAATCATATTTAAGGGATAATAAAGAGAATTTTACAAAATCGTCCTATGGCATTGTTCTAGTCGGATAAAAGACTATCTAAAGCACTTCTTTTCCCAAGGCAATATGAAAGAAAGTTCTTGCCTGCAGCATGTGCCACTCTTCAAACTCATCGAACAACTCCAACCGTTCAATCCTAATGAAAAGTACACAAATAAGAATACTGAAAGAGCATCGTATAATAAATGCATATGAGAAAAAGGAAAAATGCACTCTGGAAAATCTGGAAAGAAACAACCGTTTAGTCTCTAAAACAAAAACACTTTAGAATTGCTAAAATCAAAAGGTCTGTACTAAAGCAAACACCAAGACATAAAACTTAAATTGGCACCTGAATCATATAGCATTGCTAAGATTTAAATTCTCATTTGATCTACCATTGAACCACAACGCATAAGGTGGAAAATGATTAATTAAAAGACTGGTACTGAAAATCCTAAATTTTCATTCAACTATTTTTTTAAAATATAATGCAATTACTTCAGCATCCTTGTACGCACCACAGAACTTGCTGATCTAAACATCTCAATTTCAACCAAAATGTAGGCCAAAAGATATTATTTTATTACTTAAATCAGAAAACTGTGTTAAGAGTTAAAAACAGTATCATGGAGACATAATAATTTCATCTTTCGCATAAACAAAGGTCACCATCCAATTGGAACAAAGGTCACCATCCAATTCTAATCCAATAAGTTGTACATAAGGATGCAATGGCAAAACCCCATAAAGAGCTGATAAGCCCAACAGCCCTAGGCACAATAATGGGGCGTTGTAGAGAAACAACAGTGTTAAAGACAGATAAGGGCAAACTTTTATCATGAAATTAAAAGGAGATGCAGAATTAACTCATAGAGGACAACCCAGTTTAAAGCAAAACTGGAGGCATTCAACCTAATCGCGTATATGATACCAAAAACATGATTCAATTTGTCCACAACAGACAATGATATATTTGGGCATAAACTTGAGGCAAAGGAGAGCAGTTAGATGCATATCTCAATTTTACAGATCCAAAGCTTCAAGGGGCTCTTAGTTCGCTTTGGCAAATAACAATCATGAGAGGAGCATAATATCATAAGAGGAACCATAAACCACATCAACAATTATAGCAATGAGATATTTCTCTTGTGCGAGAGAACAATTTCTACCTGCGTTTTTCCTGGGCTTCAATGAAGTTACTATACACTCTCAGCATGTCCCAGGCAACAGCTCTCTAAAGCACCTCAATAGATATCACAATAGTGTGTGAGGAATGAGAAACTCAGCCAAAGTTGACCAACAAAGAATGAAAGACCCAATAACAAGGGAGAAAGAGATGCAAGTGTAAGAAAAAAGAAGAGATGCAAGTGAAAGAAAAAAGAAGAAACACAAAAGTTTGACAGCCTTTACTAGAGAAGGGGTGAACAAGAATAGAGATCATGCCACATGTTCAGTAGAGCATACATGTGACCATTAATAATATTCCCAACCCATTCATTTTAACGGCAAGGTAAATAATTTCATGTTCACAACACTGATATGGGTTTAAATCTCAGAATCCAAAAGCTAAATCTCGACGCAATCTCTATCCCCCAGCAGCTTAATTAGTGAGAAGCTTTCTGGTCCTAATACCCACCCCCACACCCTATGGCTTCATTCATTATGCATTAGGCAAGTTTGTTCCAAACGAGACGACTACTAAGTACTCATAGACATCACTACATTTACTAGTGAAAAAATACTCCTCCCTTCCAAGAAATGTAAATTATTTTACATGGTGAATATCAGGTGATGACACTCTTGAACATCAAGACCTGTGCTCTAACAGAAACTTAAGCTTTCTAACCATCTTCTTGAAATATAAAAATGTCAATTAAATTCTACAAAAGGACTATCTTTTCTTCCCTTTTTTCTATTTCTTTTTCTTTATCTCCTTTGTATGAAGGAGTGGGGGACCCAAGAAGCGATACTTTTCATCAGGAGAGAATACCTGCCATCCTTGATCAAGAAAAAGTTTCTCCTTAGCAAGCAAAGTCGGTGTAGCATAAACGCCCAATAGCGCACAACCTCGACTCTGAAATAAAAAGTCAATATTAGATCTGCTCGCATACACCTCTAAAAAAATATCTTGACATGGATTATTATTCTCTTTTATTTCAATAAAGAACACAAAAAAAGCTTCATTGCCACATAAAGTAGTATGTAGAAATAAAAGATTGGATAATTTCAGCTCTACATCTATGACTCTTAAATCTTTTAATAAATGAAATCACATATGAGATAGCACATAAGAAAACTGTAAGTAAGCTGCTATCATGTTTTGTGTAGGCCTAAAGAGGATCTCGTGAATAAGAGAGACGGGATCTCCATAGAACAGGTCAGAAGAGGTACACTAAAATAACATGGCCTGTAGTAGTTGCTAAAAATCTAGTTGCATCAGATCTTCCCATATATCTAGCAATATAACAGAATAAAGTGGGAAAAATGATTCATGTAGCCATCAAAATTTATTGGGGAAAAATATTAGTTATGTGTTGTTTTTGCATAGTTTAGATAACCGAATCATAACCATTCTTATTCTTTGACTGGTCATGAAAAATAAATAAATCAAAGAAACCTTTTCACTCTTCACTAAATCTATTTTTCTTTTCCTTTTCGGTGCAAAAAGGAGCATAAGTACCTCCAGATTTCTAATCATCTGTTGCCCAAAAGCGTCATCTGGATGAATCTGTGAACAGCACGAATATCAGTCAATCGATTATAGTATAAACAAGTTCAGTTTCCGTGGAAGCTAGAAACACGAAAGTGAAAACACAAGAACCAGTATACAGGCAATGTCAGCAGTAGAAATGGAGAAACCCAAAGATAATTGAAAAGTTGAGGTTTAAAATGTTCCACTACCTGCTCATATAAGAAGAATACAGCTGTAGAAAATGTCTTAGATGCCCATCTGACTATACCACGGCTTGAATCTGGATCCAAGAATATAAGAACGCATTCTGCAATTATAAATGTTGGCAAACTGATAATGACATCAGATTGGCAAGGTTTAATCATTCTTTCACCTGAACCAGAAGTACAGGATGATCACTTTATCAGATTTTTTTTACTTTCTTTTTTTTTTTTGGGGTGGGGGGTGGGGTGTTAATTTTGTACACCAAACCCCAAAAATATAGATACATACATGACTTTTGGGATTGAATGGGAAATAAAGCAAAAAAATGAAAGTAGTAGTAATTAAATAACATGAGCTAGAAACTTGTGCAGACCCAAACGCCATAGGATCCCCTAAGTGAGGATGCTGAGGAGAAGACTACCTAACTTGACACTTAATCTACGTGATTATGAAGCAACAAAATTTCTAGTTGCCATGTATGAAAAGAATCAAGCCAAAAAGTATTATATCAGACACAATTCGTCGCAAGTTGGAAATTTGAAGTTTAGAATAATATATCATCTTAAAGATGATATAAAAGAACAATTAACATGAAATCCGAAAACACATCAAGAATCCGAACTATTTAGATGGTTCATAACAAATTCATAGTTAAACAATCTGTATAAAAAGCAGAAAAATAAATCAAGTACGCATACCTGGGATCAATATTAGCTAAAGTAACAATATCGTCTAGCTTTTGTAAATCACGCAAGTCAACAGGAAGTAATTTGTAGTGATCGCTAAGCACTTCCCCTTTATCTGCAAAAATGGCGATGCTTCATTGTTATGGCAAAAACACTTACCCGAAATCGAATAAATTTTTCCAACCCATGTTATGCTGTTTAGGAATGAGGGTGGAACTCACAACTTGAATTGAGGGTAAGAATATACTAGGGAACAACCAATAAAATCCTCCTGAATAAAATTTTCACCGCATGAAACTTGAAATGCATTATTGATTGTTCAACAATTAACAAATGACAACTGCATCAGAACAGTAACTGCCATAACACGTCATAAAGTTCAGAATTTACATTTAATACTTCAACCAGCTGCATTAATAATTTCTGTAGAGGTCCACCAAATAGAAAACTTGTGACAATTAATAATTTGGAAGCCAACCACTGCTAACAAAATACAAATGAACTAATACGACCTTAAAGATTTTTCAAGATGTACTCACATCAGGAGAGCAGTGATCAACTTCAACAATTATCTAGATGAGTTTGCGAATGGATGAAACTCTTAGGGCCCTAGATCAATCCCACACAGGAATCCTTTTCTGGTAACATTAAAAGGCAAGAATACACGTGCAGCATGTGAAATGAAGACTTTGTAATCCTCAGACAACAAACTAGTACTAGTAACGCCCTATGTTGTTTAAAAATTAAAACAAAGCATGTGCCAAGATGACTACGCATATTCTCTCATTGCAATAGTACCCAGATAAACAAACAATACAAAGTTTCTGTGGGATTAAGAACTTATAGCATCGTACTAGAGGTTCAAGTGATACTCCACATACATTAAACCATCCAATATCTCAGTTTTCTAAAGCATATACGTATATTAAATAGAGTACATTGTGTCGCTCATTAGCACTTTTGCCTGTTAAAAGTATACTGTGAAAATGAGAGAACATTATTAGCCAAAGAAGAAACAAAAAATAGACGAGCATACAAATTGATGTAGGGTACATCCATCATTAGAGAGTCTATGACCCATTTCGAGGCATAACGTGTTGTTGTGACCTTGAAGCATCTAATGCCACTGCCTCCAGATTTTAACAGTAAAGCCTTAATCTGATGCACACGCCAAGTAATTAGAGGGAGCTTTGGGAATCAATAATTGGAAATTACCTCCAATCTTACCCTATCAAGAATGCACCTTAGTTGCCTATTTGTCTCAACAATCTCACCCTAGTACTCTCAGTCTTTCTTATTAAGTACACATAATTAGGGTTTTTTTAGTTACGTAGACTATTGATTATTAAATATAATGTTATGTTGAAATCATATTTTTGTTCCAATTCTTCAATTCTTGTGAATTTCTCTACGTGCATATTTGGCAACGTTTAAATTACAATTTAAGCCGGTCCAATACAATTATCCACACATTCTAGGGACCAACAACTTCTTATCCATTTTTTATCTACACATTATGTGGAGCCGTTCCAAACAAGCACTCTCTCTCCCCTAATGTCCTTAATTCTCTCTCCAATTATGCATCAACTTCATTTAATCTCTGTTTAGCAAAATTTATAAATGGTCAAATTTCATTTTTAACCACACATTCGAATGGACTGACGAGTACTATTCACTTATTAACCACTTATTTATAAATTAAACTGTTATGAAATTCTTACCAAATGAAGCACAAGTAAAAAAACATTTTTTATGGCCTTATTGGCAAGGTTAAAGTTTCGTAGTAATTTGCACATATCATAGGGAAATGGGGGAAGTTGTACAAGTCAGTCTCAGTAAATGTGGCCTAATTCTTACGGTGAGAAATTGATGCAGTTTCACCAACTTTATCCCTCAATTGACTGCAGGTTTCAATAAGAGCAGCTTTCTTACTGGTCACCTAACAAATTGAAACAATGGCAAATGAGAAAAGATAGAATTTTGAGATAAAACTAATCATTACAGGATTTCAATAAATGAGAAAAAGAATGGTACTGCCAGACAAAACTAAAAGTAAAGGGATTGTATAGATGTTCTACTCAAATAATGTTTCATGAATCCATATAAATCACGGGACACAACGATCTCTTGGAACATTTATAAGTCAGCACATAATTAAATACTCACATGATATTCCCGAGTTTTCCAAATTTATACCTCTTTGAAGTCTAGTTCCACATACAGATAAGGCGCTTTCCCTTCATCCTGTAAAAGAAGATTACAGTTAGCTTAAAGACCACAAATATATTTCATATTTTCGGAGTTAAGTTAGCATATTAAAATTATTTATGTCAGTAGCCATACCAACTCTAAGTTAAGCAAAGAGATATACAACCATGTACAGAAGGATCCATGTAAGCCTAGTATTAAACTGAAATTCTAAAGTTTTCTTTGGACTCAAGTATGACAACTTCCATCCATCAAAATGGACCTTCCAAAATCCAAATGCGCAGTTCATCAAACATTGTCTGTATCTCTCTCAGTAAGTAAGGATAGTACACTACAATTTATCTGGAAAATAGATCCCCTATCATACGTGTCATAAAAATGAAACTAATTCTTCCACTCCAACCAAGTAGAGATTCACAATTCTTCTTGCAAAAGGATATGCAATTCAAGTGTAATACTATGCTTATATAGGCACACGAGGGGCATGTTGTAATAGAAGTGACGACATCAGGAAGCATAGAATCCCAGATCCATGAAAACACTGCTTTCTTGTTTAACAAGAAGGATTACAGAAGATGAAAGAGTAAAGGAAAGAGAACAAAAATTATGAAAACAAAAGATATTACTTATATCAATTACTCAAGTTCATCTTGACAAAAATTATTCATGTCTCACATGAAAGCTCAAGCACCTGCAACTGAAAATATGTCGTGTCAAAGCCAGCTCCAAGTGACAGTATTTGCTTCTTGGTGTTGCCTTGCACATCGGTGTCTATTTCACAATTAAGAAATTGATGAAGAAGCTTTCTGACTGCCGCATGCCGAGCAAAATATCCTTGATATTACAAAAAGAAAAATGAAACCATAGCACATAAAAACAAGTAACTCAGTAAGCAAGGTCCAGATAGGGAAAATAATCAAACCTTACCACGATTAATTATTGGAGATCGCCTAACTGGTCTTTTTACAAACAGATGAACATAGTCATCTTTCATGTATCCCTTTTTAACACAAGACCTATCTACCAAACACAGAGAGGGTTACTATCACTTAGCAAAAACATAAATGTCATTATTCATGTGTAAAGAGTCTTATGAGCAAACTAATAGCAAAGGTATGACAAAGTTTCAAGATGCCATCAAATATTCATATCACCAAAACCTTTGCAATTAATATCAATTGTCTTCTAGAAACATTTGTTCCATACAATAAATCACTCTTCCAATCAATAAAATCATAATTAAGCATGTTTGGTACACATTAAATTTTTTAATTCTCATTCTTCTACTCATTTTCAACCACACATTCTTCAATAAAATAATATTTTCCATCACATCAATAATTTTCCTTCATTTTCAAACACACATTCTCCATCAATCTACTATTTCAAAATACATTCTTCCAAAATAATATAGCTCAAAATATTATCTTCAAGCAT
This sequence comes from Fraxinus xanthoxyloides, assembly GCA_903798325.1. Taxonomy (NCBI): domain Eukaryota; kingdom Viridiplantae; phylum Streptophyta; class Magnoliopsida; order Lamiales; family Oleaceae; genus Fraxinus; species Fraxinus xanthoxyloides. Next base: position 9,765 of record CAIGRL010279612.1, read on the forward strand.
TTGCAAATAACCATGTATTTCTTATTCCACTAAATCATTTTTCTTCCCTTGAGTTAAATCTCTTTGTTAATTTTGTTAATAAAATAAAAAATAGAAGCGATTTAATTAAGTCTGAAGGATACACTCCTCTCGATATGCTACCAAAAATTATCATTATTCTTTTGATTAACAAGTCCTTCTTACTCTTTATATTGATTAGCAAAAGCAAAATTGGGGCGGTGAGCAAATAAAATCATTAAATTTGATTCTTGAATTTCATCGCAATAAATAGAGAAAATGAAAAGAGACGCGGAACGTACAGTTTACTGGCGGAAGCGTCGTCGTTTGTTCCCTGAACCGCCGCTCTGTTGCTGCGCCAATCGGCCAGTAGTCTCGCCATTTTCGCGCTGAGAGAGAGAATGCTGAAGGGTTAAATCTGGTGTTCAAAAGTCTGAAATCGTGTTATCTAAGTCGGTTGTCTATTTTCTTAAGCGTATTGGACCTGCGACTTTGACTCCAACCTAGAGATGGCAATGGGCGGGTTCGGGGTGGGGGTATCCTCACCCTGCCTCGAGCCGCCCTACCCTGCCCTGCCTTGTCACTCTTCCACCCCATTCCGTCTCGCCTTAGACTGGGCGGTGCGGGTTCGGGATGCGGGCTTGCCCCATTTCCTGTCCCGTTTATTTTTTATTTTTTTAAAAAAATTTAGTTATCTATTTTTTTTTTCAATTTGTAGTTAATTACTTTCTTTTTATTCTTCACGAGACAGGTTTGGGACACTTCGGGATTGCGCACCCCCTCCCCGTCCCACCAACCCATCGGGGTAGATTTTTTTCGCCCTCATTCGGGACGGGGCGAATTTTTTTGCCATGACTACTCCACGTTTCAACCCAATGGCCAATTCCTTAAAATATCATTTAAAAAAAATAATTATTTTAAATCACACTTCTTTTAATAAAATATAATTTTTTTCACGTAAACCTTCCTACATTTTAACCACATTTTCCAAAATGTAATCCCCTAAAAAATCGGGCTCAAACAAACTCATATTTCGTTGGGACAACTTCACAAAATTAATTTCAATCGCATCTGATTTCTCAACTTCAAGTCTCATAACAATTTTAGTGGGATTAAAATAGGTGAACCAAGCTCGATTGGTTGGCATACAACGGGGTCTTATTGTGCCTGATGTAGATTTGAACTACACATCTCAAAAAATAATTTGGGCAAGGTTAGGACCACATTTCAAATGCGAATATTGAACTAGTACACAAGAGTGCTCGTACGAATTGTTGATGGGAGGAGGTGGTTACATCTAAGAATTTAGTTCCAAAAGACTAAGGGCTCGTTTGGTATAAATTTTAATTCAATTAAAATTGAAAATATAACCGTTATTGGGTCTCAGTCGTCTAATAAAAGTCAACAATAACGATTAGTTTTTCGATTTTATTCTGATTTTAATTTCTACCAAACACACTCTAAACAACATGGCTTGACTCAAGATTCAAAGCATTGATTCTAAGCATATATTCAAAAAGCCTTAACACATGTAATGAGCTTAACTTAGGAAGTAGATTATACAAACGAGAGAACTCGTCCTTATATGAAGTATCAAGTTGAAGGGAGAGAAAAGCGAGTAGGGCTAGTCTCCTGATCGAATAGGTTTTTGGGTAAACAAATTTAGACAAGTTGGTTGGAATCCACTCCGCATATCCCTCAATCTCTATTTTTATATATATATTTTGCTCCCATTAAATTTATAATATAATTTTCTTTCCCTTCTATTAAACCACACATTCTCCAATAAAATAATATTACACATAAACTAAAAACATTTTCTTCTTTTTCAAGTACATATTTTTCAAAAAAAAAAATACTATTCCAAAACCTATAACATCAAATAATGGGGCCAAATCGGTACAATTTTTCCGTACTTTTTAATCACACATCCCTTGAAATACACTACATATAATTAATTATAAACTTTGATGGTTATAATTGCAAAAAAATGAACATTATGGAACACACGAGAGAGTGCGCATGAAAGATGAGAAGAGAAAATAAGTATTTGTAATTAGAATTTAGAAGGAAAAATCATCGAATTGTGAATTCATGTAGAGTCAACAACTCTTCAAATTTACAATTAATATTTATTTTTTTAATAATCGAACCAATTGAGTTCGCTCTCAATCTGTGAGGCTAGACCATCAAGCTTGACACAACCCATTATTACATTGGGTAATCCCATAAAAATGTTGAAATCTTCACAGTTAGAGAGGTCGCGACAATTCTAGTTGCAGTAATGTCTATCATTTATTCGATATCAAGCTATTTTACCAATTTTTTAACATGTTATTCATTTCAAAACTAAATTGTTTGGCCCATTTTGACGCTAGGAGGTGTTTGATGGACATTATTGAGAAAATAATGTATTTTAAATAGTGATATGATGGGAAATATGTGGTTAAAAAGTAAGAAAAATTTATTAATACGATGAAAAATATTATTTTATTCAAAAATGTGATGGTTGAAAGAATGCATTTATTCAAGAATGTGTCTCAAACTAGAGTTAGGATAGAATTTTTTTTATATTAAAAGATAGGTTTGATCCTCACCATCACTTTCAATAAAATGAAAAGATGAAAAATAACATGGAAATTAGAAAAGGAAAATTGGTCAATGTGAGAAAATGGGAAATGAGGGAGAGTGCTTAGAATTAGGGATGACAAAAATACCTTGTCATCACCGTCTCGTATTGTCCCATCTTAAAATTATCTGGATTCTTATGTTTTTTACATTTTCATATTTTAAATTGCATTTAAAAAGTAAATAAGCACGCGAGGATCATAAATGAGAATATTTCAGTTACCATCCTATCACACTTCTGAAATTCTCCATCGAGGCGGGGAACAAGGAAGACCCTCTCGATCCCATCTAGTACATTTGCCATTCCTACTTGAGAATCAAGGATACAACGACTGGTATGAGGGGAACATTTTTATGTGTTAAACTTAGATGGTTGATTATTACAATTTAAGAGGTTGATAAAGTTAGTACCATTATAGGAAGGGGTGGGCAATGAGTAGGGTCGGGATTTGCCCAAAATCGATCCGACCCGATATATCCGATTTTAGGCTCGATCACAACCTGGCACGACCCAACTCCTACCCTAAACCGACCCGACCTGAATCGGTTCAGGTTGGGTCCTTTTTTTGGGGGGCAATAATTTTAATTGAGACTAACCAATCCATTAATTGGCTTAAATATAAATAATAGTTTTGCATTTCATTAAGAAATTTGAAATAACATTTATCAATCATAAAACACAATCAACTAAAATTGAATAAATCACAAATTTTTACTAAGAATAATTTTATAATTTGAATTTTTTCATAAACAAAAATTAAAACTTACATCCCAAATAATTATTTTCCTGCAAGTAAATATCATATTAATAAAACCAAACACGCTAAAATTTATCATTAAGTGTGAAAAGTAAATACTAAAATATTAGTCAACCAACAATTAAAAATATACAGTAATCCAAACTTAATATATAAATAAATAAAAAATACTACTCATCCAAAATTCAAATTTCTAAAAAATTAAATAACAAAGTAGAGTATCATAATCTTCGATTCTCGCATAACTTTAAGTAGCATTCCTACAAAATAATATAAGCGTTTAGAGAAAAAGATTAATCATATAACGACAAAGTCAGTTGTAACATTGAATGCATTATACATCTACCTGAAAAATCATAAATGCATGAATAACTTTTATTTAGCCTTCATTTAATTTCTCCGATTCCAAAATCTCTACAAAATAAATGATGAAAGTAACAATAAATCAAATAAAACACATTTATTTCACATAATTCATAGAATATCTATATTACATTCATCCAATGCTCATATATCTCAACATCTTCCATATAAAATCTCTACATGATTGAAAACTCTTTTAAGCCAATTTTGGGTGCACACCAAAACTTCCACCATCCTATGGGTTAAAGAACTACGAAATGGATTAAAGATTCTGCCGCCATGCTAAAAGCACTTTCTGAATCCACCGTAGACACTCGAATTGTCATAACGTCTCTTGCGAGTTTGGACAAGGTACCGTATTGATTTCCATTTACCTGCCATCAGTTAAGAACATCAAAATCACTATCCTCTATATCTTCACAAGCGTCCAACAAGTATCTATCAACATCATTTTTAAGTTCAACCAAATCTTTTGCTGCCTTTTTTTCTCTTAAACCTAGAAACACGATTAAGAGAGATTGTTGAAGTATGACTTTCTTTAGTGGAAGAAACCCCACTTGAAGAATTCATATCACTAGATACTTGATTGTTTTTAGAGCTTGTTTCACATTTTACATACCAATCGTAAATAGACATCATATTGTCTTTCAAAATATTTGTCATATTACGAGCAACTTCCTTATCNAACATCATTTTTAAGTTCAACCAAATCTTTTGCTGCCTTTTTTTCTCTTAAACCTAGAAACACGATTAAGAGAGATTGTTGAAGTATGACTTTCTTTAGTGGAAGAAACCCCACTTGAAGAATTCATATCACTAGATACTTGATTGTTTTTAGAGCTTGTTTCACATTTTACATACCAATCGTAAATAGACATCATATTGTCTTTCAAAATATTTGTCATATTACGAGCAACTTCCTTATCCTCATAAATATCACTAAAACAAAAATCAAACAAGTACAGTAGCAATCAACAACAACTGGTTACCATTTTCCCTTTTTCCCAATACTTGTCAAGTTTTTTCTTCATGTTAATTGCCATATCACTCAAAGATAATCACCACTTTTACTCTATTCTTCCAATTCGCTTATAAGTGAACATACTTGAAGATAAACATTAGAGCTCACATGCAATGAAGTACTAATCTTCAAAGTCACTTCATAAAATCCTCGGTGGAACTTCACAAAAATAGAAGCATTTTTCCAGTCAAAAGTTCTAGGAGGTCCACTCCTCCTTCTACCACCATCATACTCCTGAAAATAATTAAAATATTGCACGTCATCCTCCTCTAACCTTTCAAATGCTTTTTGGAATTTTAAAGCGGCTTTCAACATCAAATATGTGGAATTCCACCTAGTTGGTATATCCAAAAGCACAAGTGATTTACAATCAATTTTTTTCTTGACTTGCACACTCTTTATCTATTATTACCTTCGACAAAGCTAAAAGGTAGCTCATCAATTATTATCATCTCAGCACATGCAAGTCTACATTCTTCTTTACTAAAGCCAACAACTATAAGATTATTCTCATCACCTTCAGTTGCACTTTTTTCCCTTTTATCTTCCATCCTTCCCATATATTTCTTACAATGAAGAACCAAATGATTCCTTAAGGTAGTAGTCCCACACTTCCTAGCCTCACAAGCATAATCTCACCCACAATAGTTGCACGTACACCTAACATCTTCATCTTTTGGATCTCTTATAATAGTGAAGTGTTCCCATACATCTAAAGATTTTCTATTTTTCCTCTTCCCTAAACATGATTATAGAAGTGGAGGAAGAGACCTAGCATTTTTTTCTACATTTTTTGTTGAAGGAGTTTCAACGATAGCTTCAATTTCACTATCCATTTCCATATCTATATACATAGCCACATTCATATCTATACAAACAAATAAGAAACCAAATCTCAACCCAATTCATCCAACTAAAACATTACAGAAATCAAAACCAAACGAAAACTTCATCATGACAGTTAGTCCATTCCTTACATTAATTCAAATCAAACCTTCAACAATTTACAAATCTTTCAGTCAAATTTTTTACCGCATTTGCAGCATGCTCTTCCACTCTGAACTGAACATAAACATTGCCAACCTGCCAAAATACGTATCACTGGACTAAAAGAACAGAACTTGAAATTCAGTTTGTATGTATGAAGGTTTATGTTACTCACTTTACGGTAAACAAACCCTTCGTCAAAAAATCGTGGTCGAAACCAAACCCGAAAAATAACATGCACACATTATAAATTCTAGGAAGAAAGTATAATCAAAACAATTGTAAATAGTTTTACCTTGTGGTCCTTCCTTCATGGTCTGCAAAAGAGCTACATCTAAAGAGGAGCTTACCATATTTGATAAACACAAATTTCTCTTCATCTTTCATTGAGATTCTATAAATTAGGAAAAATAGAGGGATGCACATGAGAAAAAAGTAAGGTATTATATTAAAAATATAGAGATACACGATCATATTTGAATCTGTATAAACCTAAAGTCTCTCCGATTACCCCACTCGATTCACATGCACACATTATAAATTCAAGGAAGAAAGTATAATCAAAACAATTGTAGATAGTTTTACCTATAACATCAAATAATGGGGGCCAAAACGGGTACAATAAAATAATATTATTGAAAAACAAAAATCATTTTCTTCTTTTTCAACTACATATTTTTCAAAGAAATACTATTCCAAAACTTAAAACATGAAATAATTAGGGCCAAACGGGTACAGTTTTTATGTACTTTTTAATCACACATCCCTTGAAATACATTATGTATAATTAATTATAAACTTTGACGGTCATAATTGCAAAAAATGAATATTATGGAACACATGTGAGAGTGCACAAAAAGATGAGAAGAGAAAATTAAGTATTTGTAATTAGAATTTAGAAGGAAAAATTATTGAATTGTGAATTCACGTAGAGTCAACAGCTCTTCAAATTTACAATTAATTTTTATTTTTTTAATAATCGAACCAATTGAGTTTGCTCTCAATTTGTCAGGCTAGACCGTCAAGCTTGACACAACCAATTATTACGGTGGGTAATCCCATAAAAATGTTGAAATCTTCATAGTTGGAGAGGTCATAACAATTCTAGTTGCAGTAATGTCTATCATTTATTCGGCATCGAGCTATTTTACCAAATTTTTAACATGGTATTCATTTCAAACCTAAACTGTTTGGCCCATTTGACGCTAAGGGGGTGTTTGATGGATATTATTGAGGAAATAGTGTATTTTAAATAGTGATATGATGGAAAATATATGGTTAAAAAGTAAGAAAAATTTATTAATGTGATGGAAAATATTATTTTATTGAAAAATGTAATGGTTGAAAATGAGTTTCAAACAAATGCATTTGAAAGAATGTGTATCAAACCAAAACTAGGATAGAATTTTTTTTATATTAAAGGATAGGCTTGATCCTCACCATCACTTTCAATAAAATGAAAAGATGAAAAATAACATGAAAATTAGAAAAGGAAAATTGGTCAATGTGAGAAAATGGGAAATGATGGGGAGTGCTTAGAACTAGGGAGGACAAAAATATCTTGTCATCATCGTCTCGTAATGTCCCGTCTTAAAACTATCTGGATTCTTATGTTTTTAACATTTCATATTTTAAATTGCATTTTAAAAGTAGATAAGCACGCGAGGATCATAAATGAGAATATTTCAATTATTACCCTACCACACTTCTGAAATTCTCCATCGAGGAGGGGAACGAGGAAGACCCTCTCGATCCCATCCACTACACTCGCCATTCCTACTTGAGAATAAGGATACAATGACTGGTAGGAGGGGAACATTTTTATGTGTTAATTTAGATGGTTGATTATTACAATTTAAAAGGTTGATAAATTTAATACCAGTATATGTTATGATGAAGCACGAAGAATGGAGAGATAATCTCCTGCCAAGAATCACTAACGTGATATCTATTCAGATCAAAAATTAATTTTACATGGGCCCTTCGTAATAAATTAAAAAAACAAATTGCACTGGGGTTCCGAACATTTCAAAAAAGTGCTTTGTGGTCCCAAACTTTTCATTTTGACATTGCAATCCGTAACGTTGCAAAATGTGACATAAAGTCCTTCGGACGAATTCTGATGAAGGTCTGTTAGTTGACCAAAAAAATAGGGAGGGTATTTGATTCGAGCATTATTGAGGAGGGTAAAAATTGTCCGTTCATAATTCTTTTTAAATAAGAACCTACTCCATCATGCTACCGTCGCAACCAGGAACGAATCCAGAACCGAATTACAGGCCGGGCTAATACGTAAAAAAAT
>CAIGRL010279644.1:0-11259 GCA_903798325.1 Fraxinus xanthoxyloides
AAACCTGATTTATGTATTATTAAATTGATTCTAGATTTATGAAAATGATATCTTAAAAACCTGTGAGACTGTAATTTTCCTCTAGAATTGTTGCCATAAGGCTTTTTCTAATGGAGTTTTAACGAGACATATTCTGTGTGATGAATGTCCATAAGTTAAAAGGCATTTATCCTCAAAATAATACTTTGATATGTGTAAGACTTCTGAAGCGATCAACAAGAGCCATTTTTCGAATATTCATATCAATACAATTATCAAATGTTGATAAATGTCCCGTATGAAGACGGTATTATTTGAAGACTATATAAGACAACGCGAGACATACTTCAAAAAAATTGCAATACTGAATGCATTAACATACAATATAAGGATGAATTGATACAAGAATTGAAATAAGGAAGAGTAGTTGTACTCTTTTTTTGGTCAATTTTTTTCCCACTGAATTTTTTTGTCAAAGTTTTAACGAGACATATATTTTGTAATGTGTCGATGAGGGGGTGATGTAAATAATATGATTATTAGTGAATAACAAATTTTTATTATCATTGTATTCCTAATTCATCCATATAAATATGAGGTTTTAATTCTTAATAAAATACACAAGTCTATTGATTTCTTTATTTTCTCTCTTTTTCTCTCAATTATATAACATAATGTTATATGACCAGCAATGATTCACATTACACAATTAGAAGAACCTCGAATTCACCCCAAAATAAACATGGACCTTTTAAATTTTGGTAACTTATGTAGATTTTCATTGTCTTCTCAATTCTAACTTCTAAATAAGTATTTCATACGAAAGGCTAGATGGATAATTTATGTCCCTAATATCACGTTTGGTATACATAAAANATGAGGGGGTGATGTAAATAATATGATTATTAGTGAATAACAAATTTTTATTATCATTGTATTCCTAATTCATCCATATAAATATGAGGTTTTAATTCTTAATAAAATACACAAGTCTATTGATTTCTTTATTTTCTCTCTTTTTCTCTCAATTATATAACATAATGTTATATGACCAGCAATGATTCACATTACACAATTAGAAGAACCTCGAATTCACCCCAAAATAAACATGGACCTTTTAAATTTTGGTAACTTATGTAGATTTTCATTGTCTTCTCAATTCTAACTTCTAAATAAGTATTTCATACGAAAGGCTAGATGGATAATTTATGTCCCTAATATCACGTTTGGTATACATAAAAGATTCAAGAGAAATATACGTAATTGGGTTATAAGTTATAAGTTAGCATATTCTACGAATAGGGTGAATTGACATACACATATTTCTTTAAGTAATACCATGTAGCCCAACTGATGAATATTGAAAAGAGTAAATGCTATCCTCGGTGGCAATAGACCTCATCATTTAGTAATTAATATTGTTTGTTTGTTTACTATTTACTAGACAAATAATTAAAAATTTAAAGTTATTTTGACAATTATGAACTCATGTATCACGAAACAAGCAATATACTATAAAAATGATAAATAGAAGCCTAAATCATGTTGGTTTTACAAATACTTGCAAATTTAATCAATGCTCATTAATTCAAAGTTGATGAATATCGAAAAGAGTAAATGCTATCCATTATCGGTTAGGTAGCAATGAATCACCTGCTTCATTATTCAACGTATTAAAGTATATTAGAACAATGAATTAGGAAAATCATTGCCATCTACTGATAATGCATATCTACTAACTATACATAGCATTATTCTACTGAAAATTGTAACTGCACAAAAGTAATCAATTCCTATGAAATACTAATTTGAATCAAGAAATTGGAGAAAAATCACAACTTATTATTTCTCAAACAAAATCGAAAATAAATAAATATGTTGCGACTATGTGGTCTCAACAAAGTTATAAATACAACCGTAGAGCACAATTAATCAATCACATGTTTGTTGTAGGTTGAAATCTCGTTTTTAGTACATATTTATAAAAATTGATGAAATTTGTAATTGAAAAATTGTAGAATTCATGAAATGTATGGTTAAAATTAATGTTGGCTTTGACTCCAGAGTTTTATCAATTATATCAAACAATAAATGAAAATACTAAAAATGGAATCAGGCATTGAGAGGAGGAAAACTTGTAGTAGTGATTCAATAATAACAAAGTTTTGGTTAAATTGATAAAATCATAGTAAAATACTGAAAAGAAACTAATTCGAAATGCATCTTTCCATATCATGACTATGCCAAAAATTTAGAACAAATTAATTAAAGATGTAAATTAAGAAAATTTCAAGGTCCACCAGAAATACTCCCATTGAAGATCTCAATGTTATCACCTTGGCCAACTTGGTGCCACCTAAATGAACGCTCATCATCCATCACATTTTGTTTGTAAATGAAGAAATAGCCTTCTTGAGGAAGATCCAACTGCAACTGTTCGTTCAACTTGTGTAGCTTCTTCTTCATTTCCCCAACATTATCCCAAGAATTCATTTCAATTGGAATTCTTTTAGTCCCACATTTTGTCACAACGATAATCCTCAATTTTCTTGATCCACTGCCCATATTGCCTGATGATCCTGATGAAGTTGTTGTTGCAGAAGATGATCGGAAACTGACATCGATTTCTGAATTATCAGAAAGCTCACAATCTTGTAACGATTTTGAATCATGCAATTCAATCCCATTTGCATGGATAACCAATTTTGTAACAGGGATCCCTTCCATATCCTGGATTTTCTCCTTTAGCCTTCCGATTGTTTCTTTAACGTCCATTTCGAGCGCCATACCGTGTTTTGACGCGGGCATTTTGACAAGGAGTTGGATCGTTGATCGGGAAAGTTCTCCGGCCACAAGCACCTGAATGTGGGACTGATTGAGGATATCCGAGTAGTGGACATTCAGTTCATCCTGTAGAACATTTCCATTGAAAACTAGGGATTGTTTGGATGTAGGGATTCCCTTCACCTTTTGGATTTTTTCTTTCATCTCTAGAACTGTGTCAAAGTAGCCAATTTCAATTCGGAATGCATTGCCACGGCTTGGTTGGAAGTTGATATCCATTGCTCAATGGTCACAGAGAGAGAGTGAGAGAGGAGGAGTGGGTGGGTGGGGTGGGTGGAGGTGCAACATAGTTCAAGAGGTATATATAAATAGTTGTAACAGTACCCGATATTGCCTCAGTTTGACCTGATAAGGATTATCATCTTTTGAACCTCGTTTTGTGCATATTTTTTTAAACTTACAAGAATTTATCTACTAATGACTTACTGTAATAATTATTCACGCTTGTGCCAGTCACGTGTTTCTTTATTTTGAATTGTCACCTAAGCTTATAAAACTATATATATAATTTTTTTTGTTTTAAGGGTTTGATTTTATGTTACAAATTTGAATACGAGAAAAGATACTTCTAATTTCGGAAATAGTATTCATGCTTATGTCGGCGACACATGGGATTGCTATGCTTAGCACAAGCAGCCCTAACCTTTCGAGTAATGGGAAGAATTGGTACTTTCCAACCCTTAAAATGGTCAAACTTTTGACTAAAAGAATAAAATGCCACTACAAAAAAAATAAAAAATAAATAAATACCTCCATCCTACTAACCAATCTAGCACAATAGAGTCCCTATTTGAACCATTTATCCCTCTTTGAACCATTTAAGTCTGCATATGAAATATAAATTTTGTCGAGTTAGTATGTTTAAGATAATTTCTAAATTTAGATGGAGCTCTAGAAAATATCTTTTATTTTTCTGCCGCAACATCTTGAAGTCTTTTTCAACTTGTATTAGTAAAGAATTTTTTAAAATACATTCTATTTGCTTAGATGACACAATTTTTTAAATAATCGATGGTTATATTTGAGATGTTCTAATGAGGTATTGGTTGGTAGAATGGGTTGACTTTTATTTTTGTCTTAAATTATTATTATTATTATTTTACTTTTTCTTTTGTTTATTTAAGTAAAATAAGGACATTTTAATCTTTATATCTAAATTTTGACCCACGTAATGATCAATTGGATGAGAACCATTCAAAAAGAACCAATTGTGCTCACTATTCGACAATCACTTAGTGAAAAACTTCGTGTTAGACTAATATCTTTCATTTTCTATCTCATGGAACCCTTGTCACTCCGCTTAACCTTATCTCCCTCTAGAGGATTTTAGACTTTTAGCAATATGTTTTGTAAGAACTAGACGAAAATGGAAAAATTGACAAACTTCTATATTCAACTGTAACTGAATCTGACATCGCAAGTTTGTATCGATATTATCTACACCAAGTTTTCTAAAAAGCACAAATATCTAAGAAGGAATTCAAATAAACAATTGCTTAATTTCAAAAGTCTTGGTAATCTGGTTCAAGTATTGCCCAACAAATCGTTTACATGAAAATATGGAATTCTGAAGATTGCACATTTAGAAGAATTTCGAATTCACCTCTAAAAGAAAATATATAAAATGCATTTCATTCAATCATTGATATATTTTATGACAAAATGATCACTGAATAAGAAATGAGCACACACCATAATAATGGTCATCAGAAAAGTACATATTTAATTCACCGTAAATAACATATAAATTGTTTGATACACAACAACATTGTGAGCATTGCCTATGGCCATTTGTCCACCATCCATGACCAGCATGAATAATCCATCTACGATATCTTAATGTGAAGTACCAGGAAAATCTGATGATGACTATAATATGGTATTTCTCCATCAGAAACATGGTAGTAGAGAAGAAAATCGGTTTCAATAACTCATTCCAACTACCTCCATGTAGAACCACCAAGTTTGATCACCTCCTCGGTACCACTGGGCTTGCTAGGACCCTTGTCATTGCCTCCATCTGCCTTTTGATTGTACAAATCACCATATAGATCCCTAAGCTTGGCCAAATTACTGGATACAGGCATCTTTTCCTTGCTCCCATCCATAGCAGGACTTGGACGATGCTGATTGCGTCCGCTAGGTTCATGCATGCTTTCACTTTTGCTCCTGCTCCTACTCCTGCTCCTGCTCCGACGATAACTGCTTTCTCTATTATATCGATCACCATGGCTACTCTTGTCGTAGTCCCTTCTATAGCTCTCTCTCGAATTTCTATCATAATCATACCTTCTGTCTCTTCCCCGCTCTCTATTCCTTTCCCTGTGCCTGTCTCCAACTCTGTTCCTGCCTCTTTCTTGGTACTTATCACAATTTTGGTCATTGGAAAGATCTCGATCCCTGCCTCTATCCCTGCCTACATATTCTTGATCAGATAAATTGTGGCTCTGGCTCCTACTGCTGGGGGACTTTCTCAAACTGTTTTCCCTATCATACGAAGATGGCAGCCGCGTACGGCGAACTGGAGATGAACCCCTGGTTGATGCACGATGAGGAGCACGCTGGCCAAAGGAAACAGAAAGTGAAGCTTTAACAGAAGGTGGTCTCCTGGAAGTCTCCTCAGACCCACGGGTAGAATCTCCAGTGACACCACAATGTTTAGTAGGCAGCTTCATATTTTCAAGGTTGGTTACAACAGTCCGTAAAACAGGAAGCGGAATGCGGGGTAAAAGAGTGTCAAAGTAATACTGCAATGAAAAATGAACAAATAAAAATAAATTGTTAGAACTAGTACGAAGGCCTAGTTGAGATGCTATGCAGCATGCATTCATCATCTAATAATTGGAACAATCTCCAGCAGAAGAAGTATACTAGGCCCCTGTTTGCTACCGATTAAAATTCGGATTTTAATCAAAATCAAAGTTAATAATTAATTTTAATCGAGTCCACAACTTTTCAACCACACATTTCATCAACTTTTATCAAAATCTACTAAAACTCTGATTTTAATGCCCATCAACAGGAGCTTATAATTTTCTATGTTTAATCTAAGTAGCAATTGACTACGATAAATTAGTCACTATTAGCAGTGCATCCAATCCAATATCAAAACTGTTTTATTAAAACTGAAATGAACTGTATCAAAAAGATTTTAAGAAAACTCCATCTGTCATCTCCTATACACAAAACAATAGTTAAGCAAACGGAGATCTTTAGATAGCAAGAGCACAAGAGCAATAAAAACATGAAAACAAATTACTTGCTAAATTATAGATCAACCAAAAATATTGGTCATTGCTGTATCCAACCTACACTAGTGATCAGGTCCTCAGTCAATGTAACTAACTTAAAAAATAATATTTATATGTTCATGGAAATTTCAGAAACATTAACCAAACATAGCGCCAAATACACATTTAAACTGTCACTGCATTCTACTAAGAGGATTAGAATGAAAGACAGCAAATTAGAGAAACAGCATAAGTTATCTGCCACATTCATAATTAAAATCAGTAAGCGGCAGCTAACCTGTCCAAGAAGCAAGTCGCGTATATAAACACCTATTGTGGTCATTTGGCCATTGGAACCTGGAGAGAATTCCTGAAATAGAATTTAAAGTATCCACAAGAATAAGCTTCAACTAATGGATGTACTTGAACTAGAATTAAATTTCGCAGGTAAATAAACAAAATTCAAGACCATAATTGTACAATCAAGTCTTATACAGCTCTCTGACCATGGCTTCTTACCACTCAGGAAAATTCTGTGAATTATAGGAAGAAATATTCCAACGTCTACTTATCTCGTTGCATCTGATTATCAAAGACCATTTCAAATCTAGAGTTTCAACCCTCAACATAAAATAAAATAATTACAAAAGATAACTAATACATGTCTAACCGCATTCGGAAATAAAACAAGATTTTTAGTCAATTCATGTTTTATCACACAAAAGCAGTTCACCTTTACAAGAATCATGTTGATGACCACTGAGGAACTGTGAAACCCCTCCATCCTGAGCCATCAGGAGAGTCACAGAACAGAAGATTCGTGAATCATATACAAATTCTGTCCACAAATAACCCATAGAGAAAGATGGCAATGTCACTAGAAGGCAGTGAAAGATAGCATAGTAACTAAAACCCTGCATGAAATTAACATCAAGAGAAATACTACAACTTAACAGTGATAGCAGGTCAAGGATGGACTTCTATTATGCATATAATTGTGTAATTCCACTGACACATTTGATTAACTAGCCAAACATCAACTTATGCAATCATGCAAAACATGCAGACCACAATACCCTATTAGTAAAGGGGAACATGCCAAAAGAATAATTGGATGAAAATAGAAAGAAATGAGGACAATTTGAGACAGCAATGTTCCTCCCAGATCTCACTATTTGACTACAATAATCAAATATCTCCACTAGATGTTACATCCATAAGCCACATCACCATTAAGCAATTCATCTTAATTGACTTCAATATCAATACTTTTCCTTCAAAGGTAATTCCAACTTAAAGGATGCTGTCCATTCTGCTTCATTCAAGGCCACAGAATATGTCGTAGTATTATTATTATTACTTCAAATAAGAGAACAACTCGTATTAAAGCTTAAAATAATAAAAATCATCCAGACAACCTTTTATACCTCGTCATCTTTTAGATATGGTTCATACCAACTCCACAGTGTCTTCGGATCTGCAACATATCTTAAGTAAAGAAACCCAACCTGCAAAGACAATGTACAATTTGCCCCTCCGCATCAGATGCTTTGTATCCAGTTGACTCAATACTAAAGAGTCTGTTGTACACTCGAAACATAAAGAAAAATATCGTGCTAAGACTCTACTTACTGCTCTGATGTAAGGAGAATCTGGGTGCTCCAACAACCCATGCATCTGCTTAACAGTAAGTTTCATGGTGAAGAATTTGTAGAGAAGACAGATAGCCGTTGAAGGGCCCCTACAGTTGCCGGTCATCCATGGCTCCACATGGGTGGCAGTAACATATATCTCATCAATCACTTCATGGTAAGTTTTCAGTTTCAAAAGGTCTCGAAAGTAATCAGAAGAAAGTATATTCATGCACAGGACCTTCTCCAGTAATTGATCAATTGGTCTCCCAGAAGTCTTTATCTCGGACATTGTGTATCATCAATGCATTAACCCACCCCTAATATGTCAAAAATAGAATACTAAAAGATTATCGGAGAAAAAAATTGATATTCCAAACTGGAAATTATATCCCTACACGCACGCACATAGAAAGAAGAAATTTTTAGGAGAAATGCGTAATTTTACTGCTACAATAAGTAGAAAAAAATATGATATATTAGTAACTCAAATAATTACAAATTCAAATTTAAGATAAATGAACAAATTTCTTTCTTCTAATGAGATTATTCCAGTGTTTCCAAATGTGACTTGAACTAAAGATGAGGTACAAAATAGAGCATGAAATCAATTTGTTTTCCTACAAAATTTTTTGCTTTATAATTTAAAATTTCCAAAACGTGTCATCTGCCAACCCCAAGTCACGGAAGTAAAAAATATTAAAAATAAAAAATCTGCAAATTAAATCCTATATTCGAAATAAAACCGTTTAAAAAGGAAATTCTGAAATTCAAGTAGAACTTTATTAATATTTGCCCGGAAAATGTTAAAAGATCTACCTATAAAAGAAAATGTTAAAAGATCAAATTCTTTTTTTCATTCAGAAACTGCATAAATTCAAAACTATACATAAACAGTTCGATAATAACCATGTACTATGTAAATAAGAATTCGTACCAAATATAAATATTACGGCATGTGATTTAATAAAAGAAACAAGGAACACGATATTTGTAGAGTTAATTTGAGAGGAATTTTTATTCCTTTTCTTTTGAAGCTTTCTTACCTTAAATCGACGAAAGGAGAGCAAGAAGAGCGTTTGATCCAGCGAACCCTAGGAGGATTTGGGAATCTTCAGAGTTAGACAGACAATTGTATATATCATAAAGTTTTGAAATGGAGGTCCGAACCGGTCCTTTTTTTTTTTTGGCCTTTTTGTTTTGCCTTTAAATAAAATACAATTGGACAAAAAATCAAGGTTCTTTGATGCATAATGCGTGACAACGCATTTTAGTCGAACATCAAGTTACAAGAATATGTTTGTCTATGACAAGTATAAGCGTAATTACTTGTTTTTTAATTTTTAATATTATTTTAATTATTTAAAACAAATAAATACTTAAAATAACGCATTATTTAAACTTTATACATGTTATCAAAATTTTTAACAAAAGCATAATATTCAAAATCATAAATACTACAATTACTTGGTAATCAATTCATAAAATTAGATTATACAGGATCATCGATTTTAAAAAATCATAAATATTGTCTAACTCTTTCTCAAATTTCAATTTAAACTTCTTTTTATCCAAGTCATCTTTCGTGTCATTCAATAAAATCATCTTAATTGAGTTCCCTTATTTCCACATAAGAATTTCTATTATCAAAATGAGGGCGATCTGTGAAAATACATCGATTTATTACTCGTGCTAAGGAACTGTAGATGGTAGGCCTCATCATTGTCACAACTATCAACAAGTTAATATTGTTTATTACTATCATCATTTGCTGGTAAAATTAGAGAAAGATTGAAGAAGGAGGTTCATGCTTAGCATAAATAGTTTGCAACTCTACTAAAAAATTATTTTGATTTTTGATTTTTATTAAAACGTAAAAACCTTACAAATTAATGTACATAATTCGTGAAATTGGGTGACTTGGGTTAATTTGATGTTTGTTAGGTTCAATTTGCTTGATTTATTTTTCTATATTTTTTGAAAGTTATAAAAATAGGCGGTCATTTTTAGGCTAATTTTGATACAATTTCTTAACATAAATGCGTGCACATTTTGATGTTTAAACGTGCATATCAATGAAATGGATTAACTGCATTATCGCGTGCATGCCCCCATAAGTGAGGCGTTTCAAAAAAGGCATTGACCACCTGCGATTATATGTGATGCATATTCTTTGCATATACTTGCATTTTGGAATGCCGCATAAAACTAGTAGATTGTCTATGGTTCAAAGAGAGAAACTGACAGAAATAGCACTTGAAACATGTCATGTTTGGCTAAGCTTTAAAGTTAAGTAAGTTCTTTCACCAAACATTTTTCATATTTTGGAATTTACCTGTATTTTAATTTTTATAAAATCTTGCTTTCTTGATGTGGTTCACTTCGAGAAAATGTACTTTTAGTGAAGCTTAGCCAAACATGCTGCAAGACATCAAGTCTCTTCGTTCGTGGAGGTTAGAATCAATTTGAGGAGGACAAAAATTAATATGAGATTGAGTTCTCAGATAACACATATTAATAGTAGATTGAGCTCTCTCAACTATGCATGCTGAACAAATTTCCCTCACCTGACGAGTAAGGTTTATTGGGGATACATTGATATTGATTATCCTTATAGATACATTGACTCGAAAATTCAAATATTTTGTATTGGCTGATGGCTTCTTGGTTTCTTATTTGAATTCAAGGGATAAATCTACCCTTGGTCTCGAGGTTCGAACCATTTTTGTCTTCCATTTTGACCTTAAGTTCACAATGTTCATCAGCCTTTGAATGCATTTAGGGGTGATAATTTGGTTCATCGAGCCTTTGAATGCATTTAGGGATGACAATTTGATCCCGAAAAATTTAAATCTTTTTTATTGGCTGATGGCTTCTTATTCGAATTCAAGGGATAAATCCAATTAAAAGGGTTGAAGCCATCTATGAAGTCAATGTAGTACTCGAAACCAAATGTGGAAGTACAAACTAGTGGTTGAGGCGTACTGGTTAGATTTTTTGAAGGGGACGAGCATGTGCGAAAGAACAGAAACATACTCGATTTTGACTTGCAACTAGACAAGGAAATGTTGACAAGTTGACTTAATGACATGATAAGAACATTGATTAGACATATTTGTTTGATGTCAAAAATTTATGAAATTCCATGAGCACATGATCGCACTGTCCTGGGCCCAACTTTGGACATTTTTTTCTTTTATAAAGTTATGTTTTGTATCCAATTGAAATTGAAATTTTAATCTTAATTCAAGTTAACAATTAATTTTAATAATATATTTAATGAAATTCATAAATATTTAACTTTTATCAAAAATTACTAAAAACTTGATTTTAATCTCTACCAAACGAGGGCAAAATCAAAATAAATTTGAATTTCGATAACATGCTAATTTTAAAAATTTTCCGACGGTCGTACGCTTATCGAATCTACAAATTACTTATATCATCTCAAAGCTTATTTCGAGAACTATATTGTGGGCATATCGAATAGTCTAAGCAGATATCGAAAATAGTTAAAAATACGTTAAACGTGAGTGTTAAAGAAAGACGTCTAACTTGCATTTTTTTTTAAAAAA
>CAIGRL010279645.1:0-11097 GCA_903798325.1 Fraxinus xanthoxyloides
AGAAATTTCGGAGTGGAAATGGGATCAAATAGCCATGGATTTTGTTGTAGGTTTTTCGAAGTGAATTCAAGGACACGATGCCATCTAGGTAATTGTGGATCGATTGACAAAGTCAGCTTATTTTCTTCGAGTAAGAATGAACTGCAGTATGGATTAATTTGTCCAATTATATGTTAAGGAAATTGTTAAACTACATGGGGTTCCAACATCTATCGTCTCAGATCGAGATCCAAGGTTTACTTTCAAATTTTGGAAGAGCATCCAAAGAGCTATGGGGGTAAAGTTGAATTTCAGCACTGTCTATCATCCTCAATCCAATGGATAGTTCGAAAGGACTATTCAGATCTTAGAACACATGCTTCAAGCATGTGTATTAGATTTGGAAGGTAGTTGGGAGTCATACCTATCGTTAGTGGAGTTTACATACAATAATAGCTTCCAGACTACTATGACATGACTCTTTATGAAGCTCTATATGGTAGAAGGTGTAAATCCCCAGTTCATTGGGACGAAGTCGGAGAAAATCGAATTTTAGATCCAGATTTTATTGCAATGATAGTACAACAATCAATGAAATTAAAGACAGAATAAAAACTATGCAGACCAACGAAGAAAGTCGTTGGAATTTGAAGTTGGTGGGAAAGTGTTTCTTAAAGTTGCACCAATAAAATGAGTTCTTAGATTTGGCAAGAAGAGAAAGTTGAGACCTTGATTTATAGGTCCTTTCGAAATTCTAGACAGGACTGGGAATATAGCTTACCGTCTAGCATTGCCACCTAGACTATCGGCAGTACATAATGTATTCCATGTATCAATGCTTAGGAAGTATGTACATGATCCAGAACATGTAATACATTACGACTCATTGGAAGTACAGAAAGATCTAACGTATGAATAGGCTCCTTTGTAAATTATCAAAAGAAAAGTACATGCATTAAGAAATAAGGAAGTTGCATTGGTTAAAGTTTGATGGAAAAATCGTGGAATCATAGAGGTTAACTGGGAGAAAGAAGATGAAATAAAAACCAAGTATCCAGAGCTTTTCGACTACATAAGGTAATTTTGAGGACGAAATATCTGGCTAAGTACCCAGATCTTTTAGATCAAGTAAATTTAAATTTCACGGACGAAATTATTTTAAGGGGGTAAGGATGTAACACCCTGAATTTTTATTTTATTTTCCTATGGGCTAAATTTAAGGTTGGACATTTAACAAATGAATAGCCCATGTCTGCCTTGGTCGTCACGCTAAAGTCTGAACGTTGAAACAATAAACTCGATCCATTTATTTACATAAATGATATATTTGCTTACGTGCATTTTTAAAATTTATCGTAAATTATTTGGATCAAATATTTAAGTATTTTAGAAGTTGATAAAAGTTTGTCGATATTATACTCATTTTGTAGCTAGTGTTAAATAATATAAATTGAGCTTAAAAATAAATATTTTTAGACTAGTTATACCAGAGTTATTTTGACAGAAATAAAGTATTCTAAATTTTATACTTTATTAATAAACAAAATATAAATAATAATAAAATAATCAAATTAATGGAGAATTGAAAAGATATGTTATAATTAAACCTAATTACCCATTAACTAGATAATAACTAGGGAGTTTAATTTAATTAATTCTTAATTAATCTAAAAATCTTTTGAGTTGCCTTGGAGTTATGTGTGGGAGATGTATATATTTGGTGTAAGATGAGAGCGTTTCATTGAGAAATCTTATAAATTCCTTTCCAATACACACTCTATCATTTTATATATTATCATTCTAAATTACATTTCAGTTTTACTTTGTATCAAGTTGAGGTAAGAATACTATGTGCAAGTGGTAAATTCTTATTTTTCTGATGTTTATATAAATTTCGGCATGAAATAATATAAGGCCTTCGGGGTCGATTTTTATGTTAAATCTTTCGGGATGGACCGTTATGACAATACGTTAAATCCTACGGGATATAAGAATTCTTAAGAAATTCTTGAACTATTGGATATCGTGACCTGTTTACTCTGAATCTAAGAAATGTTGGTATCTTTTGTTAATTTTTATATTTATATCATGTTAATGAGAATATGCACGTATTTTTACTGAGTGTTTTCAAAATACTCACAATTATACTTACACTTACAATAACCTTTCAAGCTAGAACGGGTCGTGTGGATGCGTGGAAGATTGACCAAGTGACGCTTATGGGGTTGCCAAGTAAAAATAAACAAATAAATTTAGAAATGACTATTGCAATTTTTATTTTAAGAATAAATTTTATATTAATTTTCCGTGTTTGAATTTTGGTATTCCATGTTGGATTAAATTTTACAAATTTAGCATCTTCATATTTAAGATTTAATTACATATGTAATTTATTGCTTAAATTGTTGAATTTAAATTTTATAGATAAAATCACAATATCTATATTATATTGTTAAATCACAATATTCTCCTAACACATTCGTTGAGCAAGAGCCCTTCCACAAGGACTCCCAGATCATCACAATTGTTGTTGGATTGGACACGTGCACATGTTGAGCCGAGGTCAATTGATCAAGAAGCCGAACAGTTCCGAGGTCAATTGATCAAGAAGCCAAACAGTGGCGACAACGTGAGTGTGGACTTTGAACCGAGCCTAATAGGATTTAGGTATCCCCTTCCAAACACTAGTGATGCTCCTTGAGGCTCAAACCCAGTTACCAAACTTTCACTATATAAATCAAACAAAAGTTTTCAAAGTTTTCTATTTGGGTCAAGTTTTGACAAATTCAATAATTCACACTTGTTTAAAGCTTAAAGTGGGTAACTTTGAAAATAAATATTTTATCCATTTCTAAATGATTTCGAATAAGTAAATATATCGTGTTAATCACCTCGCAGAAATAGAACATGAATTTGAATGGTCCCACTAATTTCAAAGTACGAGACCCCCTAAAATTTGAGCTCATTATTTATAATATCATTTTACAACAATCTCTAGCATTTATAATTATAGCGGTTGAGGTATTATCCAGAAATCTGATGAGACTGTTTGAAAATAGATCAACATGGCTCTTTCAGTATGGTGGTTAATGTTCCAGTAACTCGTCTTGGATTTGCGGATGATGTCATTATATTTTCCATTGGTAATAGACGCAAAATTTCACACATCATCAAGTTGTTGGCACGACATCAGCAAGCTTGTAGACGGTTAACAAAAGTAAAGTAAATTCATCTTACTAGAAAAACCTACATCTACTTATGCAGGTTTTATAAGAATATGACAATGGAAAACATGCTCAAATCCCGAATTCCCTTATATCAATCCATTTTAACCTCAAATCTTATGAATTTGACAATACGATTCGATAATGAAGATGAATATTTCTAATTTGTCTAACAATCTCTCTTGAGTAAAATTAAGCACAACCTTACATGTTACCCGACTACATTTCTATGACGGATGAGAACATGCAAAAATGTATTAAAGATTTATAAACACTTAAATATCACGTAAAGTATAACGGTATATTTCTATCATCTATCAGATTCTACGATAATTGAAGCTATGTCTAATTTAATTTCAATCTTTCAAAAGTAAAATGAACCACAAAACTCATACAACTATTGATAATTGCACAGAAAAATAAATCCATGTCAATTATTCAATAATTGAAAACATGCTTTAATATA
Source organism: Fraxinus xanthoxyloides (assembly GCA_903798325.1). NCBI lineage: Eukaryota > Viridiplantae > Streptophyta > Magnoliopsida > Lamiales > Oleaceae > Fraxinus > Fraxinus xanthoxyloides. The sequence continues at coordinate 3,670 of CAIGRL010279645.1, forward strand.
AAAAAAAAAAAAATTAGAAAATCAATGGTTCATGATATAAGTTTCATCGAGCACAAAAATAATCAGCCTAGTATAATATCAGAATTAAAAATAAATAAAGTTTAAACGACATCATCGAGAAATTAATGAAACACGATTAATTCTCAAATTTCCAGCATAATCATTGATAATCAATTGCACAATTTATTTTTATTAATTCTTTAGTTGCTGTCGTTGTTGCGTTTTTTATATTGTAAATGTACGATATCATAACAAGTAATATATTGGACATATGAGTCCGGATTATCATTCCCACGAGGATTATACTTTAATCTTAATCTACTTTTCCTACTCCTATTTGATGAAAGTAAACAAATAAAGAATTGTGATAGTTGTGACTATTGATTTTTTATAATGAACTAAATACCTAAAACTAATGGAAATTATGATAAAATGTCAAACAATGATTGAGCAAAGACTTACGTATGTAAGAAATATTAGGGCAAAACAAATTCATCTAATGATCACATTAATTCCTAATTCAAGATTCTAACATAATGTAGTGCTGGTCGAATTCTCATATGGTATTCAAATTACCCCTCTCGACTTCTCATTGAGCTTATTCAACTAATTCAATTCCGTATCTCTATGCGAATTACCCTTAGTTGAACGAATTTTAGTTCCAAGAATTCCTATAACGATCGCGATAATTAGTATATGTATCACTATACATTATATTACTTTATCGGATTTTATTATACTCTAAATCTTAAACTCACCTCTTGATTTGTAAGAGACTTGCAAAATTATTAAATTATTGATCAGATAATTTAATGCATTAAACTCGTAATAAAACCAACACATGAACGATAAACTATCAAGAATCTTGAATAAAAGAAATAAGGGTTTTCAAATAGATTGCATCGTTCGCCCTAATTTAAAGTTTAGCTACTCATAATAAATAAAGAAGAAAAACAAAGAGTTGATATAGAGTACATCATTAGGTTTTGAATATAAATGTAGAAAAAGAAATAAAACTTGTACCAAGATGTTCTTCTTCTTCCAATTAATGTTTCAAAGCTTGAGTCCCTTGATGTTTTCCTCCATTGAATTGTGTTCTTCAATCTCTAGTTGTAACTTTTTTATTTCAATGTGTGGAACTCTTTTATTAGTGTTTCCTTAGGTCTATTTATACTTTCCTGTATGTTCTTGGCCAGTTTGGAGTGTTTTTCTAGGCTTCTCGCGGTCCGAATAGCAAAAACCTAAGTTGTGCGACGCAGCACCTAAGCACTATGAGGTAGCGCCACGTTAAATACTTGGGTAACTCCTGGGCACTATGGGTGTAGCACCTGGGTGCTGAAAATCTACTAAAAATGCTGTTTTTTGGGTAAGACAGCGCTTAGGTGGTCGGTTGCCGACGCTTGGGCGATAGGTCCCTGTTCCAAACTCTGTGTATATTTCAGTATTTTTGTAATAACGTTTTCTCTTGATATCTAATTAAGGCGATTTAACATGTTTTGAAAATATAACTCAAAGGACTACAACTTTGATAGAACAAATCGTTTCCAATTCGAACGTTTACTAGGCCAACAATAGGTCTCAATCTCCAACTAAAAAAATTGATATCCTTGTGCGGTTGAAAATTGTTTTGTTTTCACTCCTTTTGATCTTTAGTTGTATCCCTTTACCCCTAGTATTCTTGAATCTTCATCGTGATCATCAACACTACTTCTGAGTATTTACACTTTAGCCCCCAACTTTGGATCTTACCATTTTTCATTTCTTTCTTTCAATTTCACTTCCATTAATTGATTTTCACCTAATAACACATTATATAATAACTTAGGCTATAATCCCGTTAAGGGAATTACAAAATATCAATATTTTGGAGCCCGAATAAATGTATAAAATACACTTATCAACCGTCATCTTCTCTGTCGTGTTCTGCCTTCTCAATTTCACGGTCGCAATGTGTGTGCCTATATTATTTTGCATTTTTTCTTCCTTCAGCTGCAAGCCTCTGCATTTTTTTTCTACCTAAATCTCATGGTTTTTGCCTTCCACTTTCCTTCATACACACACACACATATTAAATTTTAGTCCAAATGCAAGTCCACAATTACAATGCTCATATAATGTAATATTTCTCTCCAAAGTTTCATCTTTTCCATATAATGCAACTTAGTCATTTGGATTTCTATTTATTTGAACAACCCATATCGTCTTTAATTTAATTCAAGTCCTTCAATTTTCAAAGTGCAGAGTTTGTTCTCCAACATTGCATCCAATACCCAATTACTCCTTCTTTCTTCCTTTTTCAATTGCTTTGAACTGGGCCCAACACTAAAATAAACACAAGTAGAATTTAATACTTCAATATTATAAAACCCTTTCGGGGACTTAGACAAGGTGACCCATTATCATCGTTGTTATTTATTCTTAGTGAAGAGCCACTTAGTAGGGGTCTAACGAAGTTTCTTGTAGAGGCGAGAACCGCTCTTTATCAGATTCCTTTTATATGTTCTCCTATATCGCATCTTTTTTATGCAAATGATTTCTTGGTGTTTACTAATGGCTCTCGACATAGCCTTAATAATTTAATGTGATTTCTTCAACGTTATGAAGATGATATGGGCAGTTAATTAATGTGGTCAAGAGTTCTTTTATAGTTTACAAACGAGTTGTATATAATGTACTAGAAAATCAAGAAAAGACACACACATGATCAATTTTCAAAGGATCACCCTTAAGCAAGCAAGCATCAGCTGATTGAAGTAAAAGAAAAATTACAATTGTAACTTCGAATATAAGTTCAAAATTCAACTGATTCGTCAAATTTAGATGTAAATAAAAGATGCAATTCTGGAGGTATATAATTGATTTTTAGTGTAACATTCCCATTACAACAACAAAAACTTTTACTTTCTTTATGAAATTTTTTAGCTCCACAGAAATCACAAATTGTTGGCATAGGTAACAAGCAACATTTGGTTAGAATGTGCTCTAAAATATTGGAACTATATTCTAACATTTGGAAGTCCGACAAAGTAGTAAAACCTAGCGAAAAAAATAAACAAGCTATAAATTTCGGTAGAATACAAAAATGCACCATACTAAAGTCAAAGTATAAGTCACCTGTTTCCCGAACATCATCAACACTCCTGGGCAACACACCACCTAAAACATGGCAAAATAAAATTTAGATATGAAAATTAAATAGATTGCACGAAGTAAGCAAACAAAAAAATGGCGCACTAGCTACAATAAAATGTGATGCAACAGCAGCTACAATAACATGTGATGCAACAAGTAATATAATTAAGTGGAAGTATAAGTCACCTGTTTCTTGAACATCATCAAAATTTCTTGCTAACATACCACCTAAAACATACAAATATAATTTAGACAGGGAAAATAAAAGAAAACCAAAAATTACGTACACTACGTAATTCCCATGCTTGGGCATATAATTCTCTACGTTTTACATTCAAAGATTCTTTTTGACCTAGCATAAATTGCTTGCTTGTTTTCTAGGACAAATGGCTAAATGGAAAAACGAAACAAAATAAAATGTTAATCACCTATTTTTTTAATACAAAAAATAGAGAAAGTAGCTGAAGTATGAAGTTAAAGAAATTATTAACATTTCTCCGTGATTATGTACACCGAGGAATAGAGATATGTCTGTGCTGGCACGGAGACACGACATTTCTGTTCGCACACGGAGCTGCACAACACCATGTCTCCGTGTGTCCACGGAGACATAGGGTCTATCTCTGTGTGCACAAGGAGACGTGTCTGTGCGCACACGAAGAACCTCCACAGGGACACGTAGGCATGCGTCTTCGTGTGCACGGAGTAGGGAGATCGGAGATATCTCCGAGTGCACACGGATACCTTCTCCGTGGCACGAAGACGCACGGAGACATCTCTTTGCGCACATGGAGACCTTCGCGTCTCCGTGCGCACTGGAAGAAAAGGTAGTCTATCGATTTCGAATCTACTTCTAATCGAGTGCTTTAGGGCTTTCCCGACTCTGCCACGTCTTTTTTTTGTTTTCTTTTTTTTGTTGTTATTACACAATCATGTTGTTATCACACAACCATTCGAGGTTTTCATTTTCCATCGACAAGAACTTCATCACAACTCACATAATTAAATCTAAATAATACTATCATAAGAATGCATATTACACCATAGACTCCAAATCGACTTACTTGTGAATCTCGATCCAACCGAAACACCACAACAAAGAATTTTACTGTAAAGTTAGTGTGAAATTTGGGAAAAGAAAAAATGGGGTGAAGAAAGGAGTGAGTATTGTTATGTCAGTTGATAGTACAGTAGGAGTGGCGTTGTGTGTAAAAATGAAAAAATACTGCGTGAAAAAAAGGAAATAAATCGAATTATGATGATAGGAAATTGCGACACGTGGCGTAAGAAGTTTAGCCTCTTTTATATTGTAGTGATAGCAGATGGCTGATCCGTGATGGTAGTGCTCTATTTTGGTATGACAATTAGAGGAGATCGAGTACTTTGGCTTCACTTGGTTGGACAATCAACGCCCTAAATTTAATATTTCATAAAGTATTTTTAAATGGCAAATGGAACTTGGATAAGCTTTTTTCTTTGGGTGGCTCGCCTTTAGTGGAGGAAATTCAACGTTCCCAAGTTCTGCTTCACAGTGGTATAGATGAATTACTTTGGTGCCCTTGTAGCAATGGCTTATTTTCTACTAGCTCAGCTTGGTCTCTTCTAAGAAGTGCTTGACCTTCCTCTGTACCATGTGTGGATGAAGTGGTTTGGCGTTGTGGAGGTCCTATTGTCTACAACCGTCATTGTTGTTCACAGGGTCACGTAGAAAATAGTAGATCATGTTTTCGCAACTAGTTCTATTGCTTTTCAAGCATGACAATATTTTGAAAAATTATTTGAAGTTAGAATTTCTGCTAATATTTCTTGGCAGGCTACCATGTTATTTTAGGATGCTCATTTTGGTGGGTCCACGCAAAAGCATCCTGTAGCTTTCCTAATCCCAACACTTCTTTTCTGGGAGTTTTAGTTGGCCAGAAATTCTGCAAGATTTAAGGACGAGGCTGTAAATTTGCATAGAGTTTGTACTAAAGTAAAATGTTAGCTACACGAATTGAATGGTATGTTAACCAAAGAAATTGTCTCTTTCTTTTTATTATTCATTGGTGCTACACATCTCTGTAGTTCCAATATGAGTCAAAGCTCCATTTGTCGTAAAATGGTTCCCTCTACAATATGGTTTTAATAAATTAAATATTGATGGTGCTAGCGCTAGAAATCCAAGACCAGCTGGTTATGGTGGATTGCTTCGAGATTGGCACGAGAATGTAATTTTTGGGTTGTATCATTCTCTTGGGGTTGGTACTAACACTTTAGCAGAGGTATATGCTCTTAAGATAAGCCTTCAAATATGCTATGTCCTTGGAATAGAATGGATTGCTATAGAAACAAATTCTAATGTGGTGGTTCATTGGTTTCATCATCATGTTGTTATACCTTGGTCTGTTCGACTAATTTAGGAGGATATTTTAGAGCTTACTCATGTTATATCTATTGATATATCACATATTTATTGAGAAGCGAACCAGGTGGTAGAGTCTTGAGCGCGTCTTGGATCTCAAAGTTGTTCAGATTTCTTAGAATCAATATCTAGTTTCCCCGTTTCTACAATTGGTTGCATTCATTTAGATAAATGTGATTTGCATTCTTTTCACTTTTTGTAATTAATTGTAACCACATTTTTCCTTCACCACAAGCGAGGGCTTACCAATAAAACTCGAAGGTTATTATTAAAAAAAAATATAAAAAATCTTAGTGATATGGCTCAAATAAGTACACAAAATATACTTATCATAGAGTCATATACGAAATCAATTGCTAAATTTAGAACTCTCGATTTGCACAAAAACATCATATACATTGGTATACATATCCAAAAACTGTGATGAAATTCATTAGAACTTCGGAAAAAAAAATCAATTTTAAGTAAAATAAATTACTAATAAAGAAACAAATAGAAAAACAGAAAGATGATTTCAAGATTTTCTTTTCCTTTTGTTTTGTTTTTCAATGTCTAAAAAGAAATCATTTCCTTGCGGCAGTAGCGATAGGTCGTGTTGGCCTAGTGTTTTGGGCAGTGTTCTAAAAAGCATAAAACATGGTTATGCGTGGATGCCAAGTTTCAAGCTTCACTAGCCTATGTGAGGCCCTAAGTATAAATTTTTTTTTTAAATTTTTAATATTATTTTTAATTCTTAATCATTCTAAAAATTATTTAAAAATTAAAATAAAATATATGAAACATTTGAAATTATAAAATACTATATTTATTTAATAATTCTTACAATTAGTCAATCATACGAATTTCAAGTTTTTGAAATACAAAAGTTAAGACTATTTTTGATAGTTTCAACTTCCAATTAGACAAGTCTTAAGAGATTTATCGAAATTTCATTTATGCTTTCGAAACTTTCAACAAAAATAATAAGTTTCAAAATTATAATTATATAATATAGATAGCACCGAACTTAAATATTATCTAAAATTTTTATCAGATAATATCATTTTGAACTTTTGTACAAAAAAAGTCATTTAAAAACCTGAAACTAAATTCGTGTTTACGGCCAAGTAAAGCATTTTGTCCACTCTTCGCGGCTAGGTACACTTTTTAGAACACGACCCGTGGGTATTCGCAAATTAGGTATTGGTTTGTGGGTGGGTAGGTGAGTGGGTCGTGGGTGAAGAAGCTGAAGTTTTTTCTTTTATCTTTTTGAATCACTTTATTTATTTTATGTAAAAACATATAAAATTATCATTTCTCCCTTTACAATTGATTAAAATATGGTTAAAATTATTTTTTTGTCAAATGACTGCAAATTGAAGAAAAATCATCCATTTGCTTACCAATCACACACAATTGAAATGTTTGAAACTGTAAGTGCAACAAATGAAATGTTATGATAAAATCACTAAATATTTGAAGGGTTCGGGGTCATGACTGCAACTATCCCTCGTACTAAAGCTTATAATGCCTTTCCCCTCCTTCAATTATATGAGTTTTGTAAATGATAGAAGGGGAAGTTGACATGTCATGAATTGATTATCTGAAAAATTTATTGTAGTATGACTTCTAATTAAGCAATTCTCATGAGGTGAAACTTTAATTGGGTCATTATAATTTCAATTTAATTACACCTCTCAATATTTTATCACATTCCACCACATAAGGGCTGGCCTTGACTAGGGGTGGGTATGGGTTGTGTTGGGTCGATTTTTGCCTCAACCCAACATGATCGGTTTGATCAAAATTTAACCCAACCCAACCCAACCCAATCAAGTATCGGTCGGGTTGGGTTGGGTTGGTCGGTTTGGACAACTTATCAATAAAGATTAAAATCATCCAATTTTCTATTATAC
>CAIGRL010279652.1:0-13987 GCA_903798325.1 Fraxinus xanthoxyloides
ATTTGTATTTTTTAAAAAGTTGAGGAGCAGATTGCAATTTATTCTTTATTTTTCTTTTCTTTTTTCTTTTTTATTTTATTTATATACGAGAGTATATAGGTCATTTTTTATGTTAAAAATTGGTGAAAATGGCGTTCAACGCAATAATGTGAAAGGTACGGACTTTCTGCGCCGAAAAACGAAATGTAACGACGTTTTCCACAAAAACCTTCAAAGGTAAGGACGTTTTGCGCCAATTACCCTGTTTGTGAATCATTATTTCTTACATTATTTAGCTTCTATTTGAACTCCATTTTTCAAAAAAAAAAAAAAAAAAAAATTAAATAATAATTGCAGTCCATCTTAAATTTTTCAAGCAAAAAAGTTCGAATTGAAACAATTCTAAGTACATATTAAAAAAGATAAAAAAAAGATTTTTATCGAATTAAAAAAAAATAATAATGCTGGCGGCATTTTGTAGATCCTTCAAGCATTAATGTTGAAAAATAATTGCTGGATTATGACTTGTAGGAATTATTCATGACGGCATTCATACGCCGGTTAGATGTATATTTGTCAAATTGTGTGGTGGTGATGGCCGAGGCCCAAGGGTGCGAGTTAGATAAAAGAGGATTTTTATTTTTTAAACTGAGACTCATTTGCACAATTTAGAAAATTTGGGACAGTAAATGTAATTATTTTTTTGCTTGTAAATTCACCATTTTACAGAATTTTAACACATGAAATAGACTACATGAAATATTTCCACGTTTGTTTAGAGAATAATCGAAACAGATTCAAAAGTAGCTTCTTAGTTTGATAAGCAACTTTTGACATTACAAAAGCCTTCCCAAATGAGCCCAATTCTGACTACTCTTACCTCTGCATCTCAAGCGCGTTATTACTCCACCGTACGAATCCTCAATATTGTTGAATAATGCAACAGAAATGCCAACTTTACAAGTACTATTACTTGAAGAAAGATCACCTCTTATTGGAGTAATATTCATGCCGCCAACTTTACAAGTACGCTGCATAGAACTAACATCTTACATAAATATGTAGGCGATCCGAACAAATCCATGTGCACAATATATACCCCGAGAATAATCAAATAATGACGTTCCAAGATGTAGCAAAGAAAACAGCATACATGTATGGCTTGACTGTCATTTTTTGTAAAAAATTATCTAGTGATGGTACTTCTGTCCTTTGAGAATCGTCCATGCCCTGTAAAATACTCATAAACAATGAATACTCTCGGTCATTATCTAAAAACATAACATAAATATATCAAACAGAGGTACAAAGTGGAGTAACCTTCAGAAGGAGAAAGTTTCGAACGTTAATAACAAAGCTTATCAGAATTTCTATTGTTATCCCAGAAACACAATATTCACTCCTTAAATTTCTAGAAGCAATCTGTTAGAAAATGAAAATCAAACATCTGTGATCTGTCCCTTCTGTCTTAAAATCCAGTATTATCTCCTGCTTAAATTCATCAGCGCAGCAGGTTTGCTTCCAGACAAAGTTCCATAGCAGGACTTAATTGTTTTCCCATTTCAAGGGTGAGCACTATAGGCTAGCTCTCCCTTCTCCAAACCCCATTCGGATCACAATGAGACTCCAAAGTCTGACCCTTTGCAATCTAATGAATACTACACATTCTGAAGTTTATTATTTTTATTCTTATAAAATATTGATAGATGGATCAAATTAAAAAAATATATATATATATTAAATTCATTGTTTTTACAGAAATCCAGAGGTCACCGTCTTAACTATCTTGGGTTATTCAAATCACCTGGCTACCACGGGCATTAATAAATAAAATAATTCTGCCATCTTCAACTATCTTTTTCCACAATCCACATAATGTGAAACAATAAAAGAAAGGTATCTGTCTTTCAAGAATTCGGCATATACAATTATTCTCAGATCTTCCACTGAAACTTTAGGAGAAATGGAAGTGCTCTCTAAGGGTATGTTTGAACCTAATTATTTGGAAAAATAGATTTTGAAGTAGTGACTTTTTTTGAGAATGTATGGTTAAAAAGTAGGAAATTTTTTTACATTTACATGTAAAATTATTGTTTTTCAAGAATGGGGCTCAAATAGGAATCTATACACTTGCAAACGGCAGAAGTGCGCCTGCCTAACTCCATAATTAGTTCAAGTTCCTTCCTGATGGGTTTTACAAAAAGAAAGGTTAGGAAGCTGGTTTCTGGAGTTATAGTATATTTCTTTCACACTTGTTTGAGAAAATATTTTCAGTTATGTTCAATGTTTTCTCCAATCTCAATTGTACAGTTTCCTGGCTCACTAGCTTGCTTGCCTGATCAATCCATGGAATGGACTGACTTCCCAGCAAAGAATTGGAGGTTCCTCCAAAAGTTCTCATCCTTCCCCATCCCAACACCAAAAAAATGAAGTAAAAAGACAAAAAATTAAATTAAATTGAAGCAGAAGCATATTTAATTCATGAATCTCAAACTCCAAATTTGAATTTGGTACATTTCTTACCTGTAAAGTTGCTCACAGAGTACAACTAAGGCAATTTCATGATTCAAGACCAAAGATGACAATTTGATCGATACATTGGCCCTCTCTCTCAACTTCCTTCCATGACCATAAGGCCCCCCCATGCAAAATAGTAAGCTTGAAGCTCCCTATTGAAAAGGGAAACCTGTCATCCATCAGAAAGTCTAGGGGCATGACATCAGAGCTAGAGCTAATTTTCTTCATTACTTGTGCATACTTTCCACTCATCCAAAATGGACGTGGTAATCATATAATAGGACAATGCATGTTTTTATAAATGTTTGTTCTCTATTTCTCATACTAATATAGAAGATCCACTACAGAGATTTTTAAACAGAGAGTCTTTCATACTTTGTTACCAGCATCCCCAATCAAAGAAGCCATTTGCTCAGATCCCACATCAAGTCCATGCTCATCTAACATTACAACCTGCACTCGTACAATTAGAAACAAAGAACACAACAACTGAAAATCAAAATTAATGCTACACATTCCATAAGAATAGAATTTCATAGTGGTACATCAAGAATTAAAACCAGACACAAGTCTAATTGATTAATCCAAAACCATGATTGTTATTCCAAGTAAATTGTTTGATCTCATTTGCTCACAAAGTATACAGATGGAACACCGGGATAAGGTAAAAATGGTAACAGAAAATGTATAATACCTGTTATAAATGATTACCATTTAACATCAGATGAAATTCTTTAAGGAAAATGACCAAAAAAGATCCATCAAACACCAGTAACAGTTATGAGGCTCAAAATGTTACAAGTAACTGATCAAATCATGTAAAAATTTGTCCAAAGAACGATCAAATCAAGAAAAATCGACGTCTTCTGGTTTCAGTTTAAAAAAGAAAGTTAATAACGGGCATAAATTCAAACGGTGATCTAGACAGGAAAAGTTGGGGTATACCCATTCATTGGATCTGATTAGGTCCATCACAGCCATATCTTCATGTTCAATCTGAGCAATAATATCCCTGGTCCAGAACACAACTTATCATTAATGAATCTTGAAATGAACGAAAATATGATAGATTAAAGTCCCTTTTAATAAGGATAACTAAATTAAATTCAAATGTAATGATAAAATATGCTAACCAATTCCTTATCATCATTGTTTTTAAAAAGCTGTTGAGGCTTAGGCACACCTCAAGAGAGGCCTTTCTTAAGGGCCACATAGTTAATTCCTCAAGGTGAACCTTACAAGAGGCTGAGTGTATTTTGTCAAGTATAGGCGCTCACTTCAAGGCACATGCATAAGGGTCACCAAGTCTGCACTCCTTAATCGTACCATTTTTAGGCTATTATTACCAGCATCACTTTTTAGATTATTTTTTCATGATCTGGAACGCTCAAAAGGCCTTTCGGCTAGTTTCAAGACAGCCCAATCCTGAAAACTATAAGTGAAGAGGGTGTGTAGAGTCTCGTGTGTCCTACACTCCTAAGATTGAAATGTGTTCAACCTCCAAGTCAGGTTGCATGGTTCAAATGGTAGATGGCCAGACACATTCTAAGTTTACATTATTACTATTATATTATTCCTATAATTGCCTTCTTTCTTGCCTTTTTCCTGTTCGGGTTTTCTTTCTTTACAATCAAACCAAAAAAAATTGTTAGTTAGCCAGTAATTTGTTCTAGACTTTAGTTCTAATTGTAGATAAGTAGTTTTGTTATGTAATTACTAGCTTGTTGATGTACTATTTACTAATTCGTTCACCGGTTTTATGTTCCCAAATGGTAAATTAGTCTGCTAATATGTTAAAAAATTTCTTGATCATTACAATTCATTCATTCATCCATCCATCCCTATAGTATGCAGAAACAAATGTAATTAATCGAAACTAATATTGAAAATTCAGAACGGCAACCCACCGAGCATTTTTAGGATTGGACTTTACTCGAACATCCTCTACGCGGCAATAGTGCTTGAGCTTGTCTATATAATCATCGACAATGAGTTGAACCCCCGACGACCTCTTCTTCCCTACCGTTAGTATTCGAATTGGCAATGCTTTCTGCACACTCATAGTTGAAGAAAATCATTTCAACCAAAAATTCAACAAATTATTGTTTTAAAATGTGTAGGAAAGATATTTTATGTACCACTGAATGGCCGGCATATTTGCATCCTTCACCTGCAGATAATGATACACATTTCGAATGGATTTGGTCATAAAAAGCAAATATTGAAGTGCAGAATGGGAAAAGTGAAAGGGAAGAAGAACCTGTAGGGCTTGAGTAGTGGGTTTTGCAAGTGGCGATGAGAGAAATTGCCATGGATGCAATTGAAGAGGTGAAGTGAAAATGCAGTACCACAAGCGTAAATAAGAATTTATAATAGATGTACTCCGACTAGATTTTTAGTAAATTTTAATAAATAGACTAATAAAATATATGGTTAAAAAATTAATAAAAATTGTTGAATTTCACAAAATTTATGATTAAAACTAATTATTGACGATTGCGTGAATTTTTATCAACTTTTAAAACCACACCAAATAGGGGCTAGTCAAGTATATCATTGTTTTTTTTTTTTTGTTGACGTAGGAATTCGCAGTCATTATCTGTCGCGGAGCCCCGACCACTGTGAGTGCGCACTGCGTAAATCCCGCTCCATGTGCAGTAACTCGCAAACCACACAGAGAGGTAAACCGCACTAGGCAAGCTCGATGCGATGGGCTCGATCGAGAAAATGTTATCTGGGTCTGGAAGATCGTGGAAAATAATAAACAAAATTTGTTTAGTTAAAAATTAATAAAAATTTATAAAATGTGCAGTCGCATAAAATAAAGTATATGATTAAAATTAATTATTAATTTTCACTTAAATATTTATTAGCTTTTTCATTTAAACCAAATGGGGACTAGCGAGTCTTGATGTTAAGAACCTGACTGAAACTTCTTTTCTGCTTAAAATTGTAGGAGAGTTGTTGTTTGTTAATATATCGAACTTTCAATCTGTAAAAATAAAATGTAATAAATCGTTGAGAAACCCATTAGGCGCCCGTCAATAGGGGGCGCCATGTGGCTATTTTGTCAAACATTTTGTACACAATTTTGTACAAGAAGAATTATCCTAATATTTTGCTCTTCGGTTGGTTAATTAAACCCCTATTTGATTCAGATAAAGCTTTTTATAAAAAAATGATAGAATATTTGGTTGAAAAACTGTGAATTTCATAAAAATTAATTATTAACTTTGATTTAAATTTTAACCAAATTTTTAAATATACCAAACAGGGTTCAATTCTTTTCGTTTTTCTTCATTCATCTCTTTCGATGGTCAATAAAAAGTAGTTTGACGATTGTTAAAAAGAGCTCTTAGGAAGAAAATGAGGGCATGTTTGTCTCCCATTTTAGAAGAAGAAATAGATTTTTGAATAGTATTTTTTTGAGAATGTGCGGTTAAAAAGTAAAGTAATTTTATTGGTTTGTGTGTAGAATATTTTATTGAGTGAATATGTGGTAGAGATTGTTTACTGTAACAAATAATGTTTGAGAAAATAGATGACAAATAGGGGCTGAGTTTTGGAATAATACTTTTTGAAGAATGTATGGTTAAGCCTATGTTTATTTCCAATTATTTTAACAATAAAATGAGTTTTTTCAAAATGGTGGGGCCGACAAATACACAAAAGGGTCAATTATTGCGACTAGTCTATTGTTCCAACAGTAGAAATTTTTATTATTAGTGGAAACAAACAGAGGCTAAAGGTAGAAAAAAAAATTTAAATTTTATGTGCAAAATATTTTTTCGTGATTGAAAATGACTTCGAGAAAAAAAAAAAGTTCTTAAAAATGGGTAGTCAAACAATGACTTAGTACTAAAGCATGTACTTGACAATTTAGTTCTAATGATGCTTTGAAAATGTTGGAATCAAACCAGTTCCACAATCATTTTCTTCATCCCTGTCAATTTACGAAACCTCATAAATGAAGCAACCATGGCTAATGGCTTCATCTAAGAACAAGCTTCATAAATAGATACAGAAACCATCCACGTACTGTGTTTTTAAAGTCGTAGGTAGAGAGGATATGACCCTAGTCTAGGATAAGTTGAATACATTTAGCTGATTTCTACTATTTCATAGAACTTCTTAAATAGATGAAAATGCCTTCTTGTTCTCTTTTATGCCTTGATTTAAACTGTGTAATGTTGCTGAATTGTGTCAATGTCTAGTCCTTTCAGCTTCACCACAGATTCCACATGCCCTTTCAGTGTAGTCAGTTCCCTAAGCCTGCATCATAAATGAGGCTTCGATCATTTTTCCATACGGTTTAAATCTTTATGAACGACTGATTAGATCCTAACAAGAGAACTACTTCAACTTAGGCACAAGTGGCTTATGGAATCGATAAGCTATAAGCAGATTACTGACCTGGCAACCTCAGCACGTCGTTTGGCCTGCTCTGCAATCTCGGAGAGCTCCCGATAACCGCTCTTCTCATTGAAAAGGTTGTTCGCTTCCCGTGGTTGAAGACCATGTAAAGTCCTCTGTGCAGTAGCCCATTGTGCTTCTCTCTCTTCTTTTCCATAGTTAGACTTTGTTGTAAAGGCAGTCTGTTATCAAAGGTCGAATAAAAAAGTAAGGATCGAGCAATGCAATTGCTTGAACAACTCCATAAATACTGTAAGACGACGTACTTTGTTCTCCAAAAGATTATCCCAAGCCTTTCCGCTCAAAACATAACGAATGCAGAACTTGAGGATGTCTAGTGGAACATAGGTTACAATGCTGTAAAGCCAGATAAGACCGGCCCAACCCCACCCGCATCCATTGATCTTTGCAAAATCCCAGTTCGCGTAAACAGCTATTAGGGTGGCAACCTGTAATACAATGCATAGTATAAGTAACTTCACTGGACTACTTGAGTCCAGAGTTAGTCGAAGGATGCAATTTTGTGAAAGATCAGTGAAATGAACAAGTTCTTTACCAGTTGAGCTATCATAAAAGCACAAAGTAAGAACATTCCGGGGCGTTCAGCAAAGGACCAGCTACGAGACCTTGTAACGAATATGAGTGCTTGACTAATAATACTCACTTGTAGGTACAAAGCTGCCATTATTTCCCGAGGACTATCTCTAATAGATCTTACACCAAAGTGATCCTGCAGGGAACCAAATAAATGATCAAGCAATGAAAAACAACTCATGAAAATTACTCAAGACGTATACGTTTGTTGATACCGAAAAGAAGTTAGTATCTTTCATGACCCAGAAAAACAATACTGTAGCTAGTGCCAAGTAACCTCCCAAGACGATTCCAGTAGCGAAAATCTCTCTGAGTTTCCAACTGTCGGGTAAAGGAGATGGCTTCACTCGATCCTTTGAGATTGTCATTATAGTTCCTAGAGGAAAATGTAATGTGTAAATTATGCAGGCAACTCGTTTTGTAATAGAGAAAAAGATACGATTAGAGGTGTATCTCTTATTGAAGACGAACAGAGAACGGTGATGTTTATAGCTAGAGCTGAGCTTACCATCATTCAGGATAGCAATGATTAGAATCATGAAAGGAGCAAAATCAAATTCCCATATCAGAGCAATAAGCATAAATCCAAACTGCATTGGGTATATGGATAAGTAACAAATCGTTCAGCTTCATAGTTAAGACAAGACAATTGAAGGGTTCTTGATACCTACCACAATACGAATTGTAATCGAAACAGCATATATCTGGAAAATGAAATAATCGAACGACAGAAAAATCAGATATTTTCAAGGTTAAGAGGCTAACGCTAAACTTTGATTTATAAAAGAAAAGCTGACTCACAGTGTAATTCTTCATTCTCTGGAAAATAGCCCTGCTAGTCAGTACTGCACTTATAATGACACTCAGTCCAGGTTCAGTTAGGACAATGTCGGATGCACCTCTAGCAGCATCCGTTGCATCTGCAACTGCAATCCCGATATCTGCCTTCTTTAGAGCCGGAGCATCATTAACACCGTCTCCGGTCATACCACATATGTGCTTCCTTTCTTGTAACCTTTTTACTATTTCATATTTGTGCTCTACAAATACACAAAAATGAGATCAGGCTGTATAACACGAGAAGTCAAGCATAATATCAGAACTTTATAAGAACACATTTTCACTCCCATCCTAGGCTTCCAGCAGAGAACATAGTAAAAACAAATTGACCTGGAAATACTCCAGCAAACCCATCTGCCTTCTCAATCAGCTCGTCTACAGGAAGTGCTGCAATAGATTCATCCTTGTCTTGGCCAAGCAACGATGATGACGGATACATGTTTGTCCCCATTCCAAGCCTGCGGCCTGTTTCTTTGGCTATGGCTAGTTGATCACCTAAACATTGAGGAAAAAGAAATTAAAAATCAACTGATAGAATAACAATTGAACATGAAGGGGTTGAGAGGAATAAAACATAAGATCCGGTACCAGTGATCATCTTTACGTTCACGCCCAGATTCAAGGCTCTTTTGATTGTTTCTGCACTATCATGCCTTGGTGGATCAAACAACGGTAATAAACCAACAAGCTGCCACGGTCCCCCTGGACTCTCTTTTGTTTTCTCAGGAACTTCCTGCAAAAAGAATGAGATACAAAAGTAGAATAAAACAACTGAAGGAATTAGCTCAAGAAAATGCACGAGGTAATATATTCGAACCTGACGGGCAACTGCTAAAGAGCGAAGTCCGCGTTCAGCAAACTTATCTATTACAGCATGAACCTTCTTTTTAACATCTTCCTTGGCGTTGCACAATGTTAAGATCTATTCACGACGAAGTTAACATCTATCAGTTCACTAGTTCCATGCCTTATTTTCACCAAAACATGAAGATGAAAACAAAAAGCACATTTCAAGCTATATTTCTAGAGTACGAAAAACCAGAAATACCTGCTCGGGAGCACCTTTGCTAGCACGATGCCAATTTCCATTAGAATCTATGTAGGTTAATGCAGTCCTCTTATCCACAGGGTTGAAAGGTAAGAAATGAACCTCCCGAATACCAGCCCTAGCCTTCAAAAAGGAATTAAAGAAATTAAGAAAAAAATTAGTACTTCATCCAGCTTTTCTTGATGTACAAATATGAAATACATATGGCAACAATCAAATAAGCCAAGAAAAAACTTATTGAATATAAATAAATCGTACCTCTTTTGGGTCGGCAAGCATCCCTACAATTGCAGCATCTATTGCATCTTGATTTTCAACTCTTGAAGCTCGGGCTGCTAGCAACATCACATGTTCTCTATCTACTCCCTTCACAAACACTTCGATGAGATTTTTGTCGACTGTCAGCTTATTCAAGGTCAATGTTCCAGTTTTGTCACTACAGAGAACATCCATACCAGCCATTTCCTCTATGGCAGTCATTCGCTTTGTGATTGCACCCTGCTGAGAGAGCCTGTGTGAACCGATAGCCATAGTAACAGATAAAACTGTTGGCATAGCAATTGGAATTCCTCCAATTAAGAGAACCAGCAAATTGTCAATCCCATCCCTGTACTTACGGTGCTGTATTGGGTACATGACTATGACCTCGATGATTATTCCAACAAAAATCGAGCAGATACAAAAGTTACCAATTGCGGTGAGAACTTTCTGAAAATGTCCAACTTGGTTGGTGCTATCAACTAGATGGGCAGCCTTACCAAAAAAAGTATGAACACCAGTAGCTATCACAACTGCTTCAATTTCTCCCTGTTTACAAGTCGAACCAGAGAAAACTTCATCTGAGGGGTTCTTAGTGACAGGAAGAGATTCTCCTGTTAAAGCAGATTGATCAACTTTTAAGGGATCACCCTCAAGAAGACGAGCATCAGCTGGGATGATATCTCCCAACTTGATGCTTATGATATCTCCCGGTACAAGGATAGCTGCATCCTGCTCGGTCCATCGACCATCTCTAAGAAGCTACATTCCATTTTCACAATTAAAACAAATTTAGGGAAGTTCTAACATACATGTATTTATGAATTTTGGAATCATAAATTAGTCACTATTCACTAACCTTAGTTTTTGGAGCGAGTCCAGCCATTAGAGCTGCTGCAGCATTACCTGCATTGTTTTCTTCGATGAAACTGATGGTCGAGTTGATAAACAACAATGCGACAATGCCAACAAAATCCTGCCAGTCCGGAGGCCTTCCTCCTCCATTTGCTAGAACGATAGCCATCAAAGCAGCAGCTTCCATGACCCAAGACAAAGGGTTCCACATAAAGCCTAAAAACTTGAGAATCTTGCTCTCCTGGTATTAAAATTTTGAATTGTGACGTTTGAAATTCATGTACAAAATAATAACATAAAAAAAAACACAAGAAATTGAATCAGTTTTTTAGACCTTTTTCTCTTCCAATTTGTTTGGACCAAAAATTCTGATCCTGTTCTCCCCTTCCTCTGATGACAGACCTTCTCTCGTACATTTTAGCTGCTCAAATACTTCCTCCACCGGAATTCGTTCCTATTCATGGAAACTCATTACTAACAAATGAAAATCATATAGAATATATGCAAGGGGAAGCCAATATGCTTTAAGAACATGCAATGTTTCACGACTTATTGCACACATCTCGTTTTAAAATTTGCTGCTTCAGCTAAAGGAAATAATTCACGCCATTGTTTATAAATCTTTACTAGTTCTCCTCTTGATTTCCTTTTAAATACGTACTAGTGTGTTAGAATGAGTGATAGAGCTACAACACTACATGCTACTTGATAATTACTAACTCAACAAGCTAGAGGCCATGAATGCCAAATCGCAAGAAGTTTGTATGTCAATATTCGCTTAATGCTACCAAATTGGAAAGATAGGCAGGTAGTATAGTTAGTTCATGCTTAAACTATATGATGCATACTCAAACGTTTAAATTCAATAATGAACTCATTGTCATTTAAAAATGAAAAAAAGACGAACTCGTTTTTTACTCTATATGAAAGTATATGGTTTCATTCCACCTTCAGTTTAGAGAAATGATTTCGTATTTTCACCAGCGACATGACCATTCCCATTTATGAAACTTTTGCGACACCACTTCTTCATGTTCAGAGAAAGATGCATATATTTATTTGGGATGCACCGACACTCTTCCAAGTACGGTGGATCGATGTTCGACATGTGTCTGATGTTAATACAATACTAAAACGTGTTGAAAATGTCAAATCACGAGTTTTATCATATACAATTGAACACGTCCCCAACACATTAATATTGTTTTGGGAATATGTATTGTCAATACTTTTTAAAAAAATTATGTGTCGACGTGTCAATGTCCATGTAGGTTCATCCTAGATATTTTATTACACCTTAGTGCATTTAAACTTGTTCTGGTTCTTTTTTCTTTTCTTTTTTTTATCTTATTTTCATTCTCGTCCATCAAATCAATCGACAAAAATGAAAAATGTACAATTTTTTGATACCATGAAAAATCTGATCAAATAAATGCTAACTTTTTTCCTCCTACATAGATGTTGGATTATCTACAATCAAGAAAATCACCTGGAGATTACATATCTCATGTTCGGTGTCCAAAAGTCCAAAAGGCTACCATTCTTTATATCACACTAGTCCAACATAATTTCTGATACTAAAGTTGCTTGACACTTACTCGACTGCCCTTAAAAGTTACTTTACCTTTAAGTAATATTTGTCCAACGTATTTGAAATTTTTCAAAAATTACTTTTTACTAGATTTTCTGCAAATATATATATATATATACCTACCACATTTACTGTGATGATATACATGTGTCAAACCCCGTTTGGCCTCCATTATTTGAAATTTTAATGGTTGTAATAGTGTTTTTCTAAGAAATGTGTGATTAAAAAAGAAGAATTTTTTTGGGATTATGTATAATATTATTTTATTTGAGAATGTGTAATGCGTGATTGATAAGAAGAGAATGAAAGATGAATTATAATTTTAATGGGACCAAACAAGGGCTCAGTTAAAGGTAAATATGAAATTCTGTATGAATGATACTATCTAGCAATTTTAGTGTGAGCATACCAGCTAGGTGTCAACATGTGATAAGTCCTAATAAATGAATCATAAATTCTTGTATTTAATTGAACCTGTAATTTAATGATACAAATGATGTATGTTAAATGCAAGTGATGGATATTAATACTCAACATAGAGATGGCAAAGGGACGGGTCGGGGCAACCTCCCCCAGCAGGATAATTTCTCATCTCGTTACCCGTTTAAGGCTGGATGGGTCGAGTTGGGTCGGGAAGGGGCCTTGCCCTGTTACTGTCCCTTTTTTTTTTTTTAACTTTTTCTTATAATTCATTGTATTACATCCATTCATTAAAGTAAGATAGTAAAATATTTTAAAATTTTTGTTTATTTTTAAAATTAAATTATTTGAAATATATTTTGTAGATAATTTTAGTTTTCATTTTTTATTAAAATTAATGAAATTTTGTGAAGTTTTCCATTTTAAAATATTGAATTCTTAAAAAAAAATTAAACATAACGGTGCGGGGATGGGGAGAAGTTTCGTGCCCCGTCCCAGACCCGAATACCCGATTAAGCGGGTAATCTCCGTCCCGTCCAAGGCGGGGCTCGCGGACAAGATTTTTTTTGTGCAAAATAAGAAAAAAAAAAATCACATAATAGTTACAAAATTAAGTTTTATTTCTTTTTGGACCAAAAAGTAACAAACGATCATGTGACTTAAAAGATTGTAAAAAATTATGGTCACTCAATGTACGTGACCTTTATCTAACCTTAAAGAAAGTGAAAAACAAAATACAGATATATTTAAAAATATATATTTTGCAAGCAATTTTTCTCCAAAATTCTTGAAACTAGAGACAGATTTCTTTTTTACAGTTTGATAATTAATACATTAAAAATGGAAAAACAAAATACAGATATATTTAAAAATATATATTTAAATTAACAAAGAAACCAAGAAATTGTAGAATAGAAACGTAGAAGGCAGGCTAAGTTCAACAATAAAGCTTTTACTGTTTGTATAAAAATAACAAATACATGGATAGATAGATACATACCAGATCAACAGCTTCATTCTTGATTTCTTCAAGACTGATAGCCTTAGTGCTACCCATATTCTTGAATGACTGAGAATGCTGACTGAGAGACTGTAATCTGTTTAAAGGATTTGAAGAAAAACCTACTCAAAACTCAATCATCTATATTTAAGAAAAAAGAAAATAAGGTTCAGAGAAAGAAAAAAATTATGGTTGAAGAGAGATGGATTCAATGGAGTGCTGTGAGTTTGAGACTTTTGGTGAGTCCATATAAATCTGGTGGAAGGAAGAAAGACAGAATCATTTATGTATGTAGGGAGGGATGGACGTGTGTTTTGTTCACGAATACCTTTGTGGGGTCAATTTTTTGCACTTTGTGCCCTTTGAGGTTTTGACTCTAGAACTAGTGCGTTATCTACTGCCTGTTTGGGAGTTTTATTTTTCAATCGATTTTGACAGTTTTTTGGTGACACAGTTTACGAGAGAAGGGATG